>OX123192.2:24412456-24573260 GCA_944739405.2 Euclidia mi | reverse complement strand
GTATAATAGTGTTCGTAGTAGGCTAATTAGACAGTGTAAGCATATATTTTCTGAAAACCAGCACTCAAATCTAACGTCAAAATAAAGATAAAAACATCCAGAAGGTATTTACAATGCCAACTAATTTCAAACACCTAAGTTTCTGTTTAGACTACTCTAAACAGAAACACCAAAAAGCGATCTATTACGTCCGTTTACAGAACCGGATTGAGCCGGTTTTGTCCTGTTTGCTGAACTAGTAATTGCTGGTTAGACGTACCTGTATGCTTTAAAGCGGTAGGTACGGCGAAACACTGTCTTTCTGAGGTAATTAGGAAAGCAAATTTTTGTGGTTAAGCTGGTAATATGTGTTTTTATTTGAAAGTGTGGTGGAGATATATTATTTTTTATTGCGGAGATGTTCAGAAATTGAAACGTATTAGGCCCTTTGTACACTAGGCTATGTAAATTTTCGATAATCAAAAGTATTATGCTTGAGTATTATTATGTACAGTAAATATATACAAGTGATATAGAAAGTGTAACAGTTGCAGCACCTTACAAAATGTAAATTATGTGTATTATGCAAAACCTGGCCATGAAAAAGAGTGACCGTGAGTTTTGTTGCCCGTTCTTTCTCATGGTTCTACCTATTGCTTTGCGAACGTAGCAGTAAATGTAAATGTAGAGTCTATAAGTAATTATTTTATAAATTTATTATTTTGTCGTTCATAAGCGGTACATTGTGACCCAAATGAATAAAATTTGAATTTTTTAATTTGATACCTGACGATTTTTGTCTCTAAGCAACTACCGCAATTCATATACATACATAGAGAAATTCAAGAAAACGATTTGTTTTGTGTTGCTGACTATTCTCCCAAATGATTCAAGGAAGACATTGTTAGAGCTTTCGTACATAGGATCACGTTAAATTCTGATACTAATGAGGTTCGTCAAGGCAGCGATAGCTGAGTGGAGCTACCATGGCAGTCTGTAGACTGCCATGCAGATGGAATCAGCTTCAAATCCATAGCGCGCACCACCAACATTTCGAAGTTATTTTCGTGGGCTGGTGTAACTCGTGCCGAAACTTCGCGCGTCGGGGCAACTGGAAGTTACTTTACCTATATTTTCCAATAATTACCTAACTTATATGTTAGTAAACAGCTATTGTAACAAACTGACATCTAACAACAAAATTAAGAAATCATCTAATCCATACATACGAAACTACGCTAAAACTAATCTTTGAAGCTTCTTCTTCTTCTCGAGTCGATGGTACAGAAATCAGATGGCACCAGCCCAGTGTGTGGCCACAGCAATTGCATTGTCGGTGGCTTGGTGTAAGTCGGCCTCCGAACATTTGTGCGGACATAGACTAAAGCTAATTTAGCAAGAACAAAATTAGGCGCCGTTGAACGACGTATTATGTCCGTAAAAGACATATTACTCTCGTAAACTAGCCGCTGTTTGCCACATTATTACATCAGTGTCTATTCTGGTGTCACTAGATAAAAAGATTCATGATTTTTTTAGTCAGGACCAATTTTCACATTCCTTTAGATGCGATGACCGAAAACTGAGATGTATTTAAACATCATTTTCTCTTTCGGTGTAATCGGTGCAATGCAAATTTTACAATTAGACGTTAAATGATTGTGATGTGTTTCTGCAACCAAAAGGAGTTCTCTAAGTACCGATAACCTATATACCCGGATTCTTAGGACTGAGTTACTATACTCTGTCTCTCTCTAGAATACAGATGAACTTGCCTCATCAAGTAGTTACACTGTTTCTGTTGGTGTCCAGTTTACTCTTTTAAATGAAGTGATTGCCCCGTAACTCAATATATAACAAAAAATGCATCCATCTGCAGTTTTGGAAAGCTTATTATAGGTAGGTAACTTATTGTAATTGGTTGCCATACAAGCTTCACCTTAAACTAGACTGACAGTTTTAAAAAACGTTTTAAATACCTTGGCTTTTTAATAAAGAAAATAATATTATCATCAGCCTGGTTAATGATGTATCAAAATGTCTAGATAGTCTACCTTGCTAGCCATGTGCGGACTGGTAGACTTCACATTCTCATCATCTTTCAAAAACATTATGGAGAGCTCACAGACATGTATGATGCCGCACGATGTTCTCCATCACCGTTTGGCAAAACTAAAATTAAATTAGTAAATAAGGTAGGGTACACCAGAATAACACCTACTGTCGAATGCTGGCCGGTACAGTCGACGAAATAAACCTTCCTAACGCAATGCTGACACATCCTGCAATGACACAACCTTGCAATGATTTATGACAATGAACCGAATATTACCCACCCGCGCAAACAGTGCGCTCCCCAGATAACTGAGTGAAAGATCTTTTTATTTTATTTATATTGTCCTCCAGCCCGAATAAATATAATTATCTTTAAATTACGTCATTTTGACTGCGTTAATCTGAAGGTGGAAATATTATAATGCTAGTAGGTTTCTTTCAAAGTTTTGTGATTTGTACTATATAGATACCTACTTCTTAGTATTGTAACGGGTGTCGATCGTGTAAATAGAAAAGTGAAATTGGCCTTTTCATCTTGAAACCTTTCCTTCTTTTAAAAAAATACAATGCCCGGGCTTGTTACATTGCCTGCAGCGCTGAGACTTTACCAACATTAAACCAACAGACAAAGGATACCCAGAAGCAAAAAAACAATTTGTGAACCATACAAAGTGTTGTGTTGATTCTGGGTAAGCGAAAATACAGTCGCCGAAACCGTTACGTCATTTGATATGTGAATTACACGATATTCCCTTTCAGCATATAATTTATACAACTTCGAGTTTTACCATATAAAATTTATTGCAGTTACAAACTTAAGAATACAGAGTAGATTTACAATTACGAAATTACAATCCAGTGAATGAAGTTCTGTTATCCTTGATAGGTTAGTAATTAACCTGTGGTAAGGAATAACAGTCCTTTTCCCTACAGATGTAATGCTATATATTGTAGATAGAGGACATTTGATTTTCCCTGATATTTTTGCAATGGCTTTAAACTATATTTGTTGCCACTATTTGCAATGGCCGCTAAAAATCATTAACTGAAAACAGTATGTTCCTTGCAAAATTGTTTTCAAGAGGGCTGCTTCTGTAAAAAAAGCATATTTCTTCACTGCACCTCGTCGTCTTGCCGTTCGGCATTGTGTCGAGTGTCGTGGACCCGATTCTAACAAATGACACAAAACTGTGTAATTCACAAAGAAATCCTTGCGTTACCGACTAACTGACAGATAAGCCACAGCCAAAACTATTGGGCGCAAGAAGCTGAAATTTGGCATGTATGTTCCTTGGGGACCGCATGGACCTTACCCTGCGGTTCCAAATTTCCACGGGATCAGGCAGAAAGATTTTAGTTAATTAAAAAAATGTGCGGGCGTTACTGCTAGCATCCTCTAGTTTTCATAAATAGAGTCGAAGTTGTTACTAAAATTTAATGTACATGCTTTAAGCTTCCTTATTTCCTTGGTACGTTACTGATGGCCTAACACAGCAAGTCCTACAAGACCTGCTACTTAATCCGTCGATACGTGCTATACTATACATGTGTGAGTTAATTAGAACGCCTCTAAGGCTGTGCTACGTTAGAGGATTAAGCTAATCGACAAATTAATGCCACACCTTCAAAGCAAGTGCTCGCAAGGAAATTCACGTGATAATAATTATATACTTAATTTTGGTGTTAGTACACTTAGGCTAGATATTTTTAAGGAAAAGGTTTGATAATTATATTGAAAGGCAAGGCAGCGATAGCCTAGTGAAGATGCCGAAGATTCCAGAATGCAGAGCGTCGGGTTCGAATCCACGGCGCGCATTACGGACTATTCGGAGTTATGCGCGTATTAAATTGTTAATTACCGCTTGTCGCGTGCTTCGGAGAGCATGTTAAACCGTCCCGGCTGTCATGCAGATCTGTCGTTATGAGGAGTCAGTACCCTCAAATAAAATGAAAATGGTCTAACTGTCTAAACCATGATTGCGGCGGTCAGACAGCAGTCGGTCTGTGGAAAAGCTAATATTCTATCAAATCTAGTTGGACTAGTAAGCGGGCCCCGGACTCAAAGATAAAAATTCTTGTATGTAACTGGGATGACGCTAGGATGATGATGATGATACGTGCTAATACGATGAACGTCTGTGAGTGGAGATCGGGTGCAGCGTACCGTCTACAGTGAAACCAAAGGAAGTGGTATGATTAGCAAGTTATTTAGTGTACTAAAAGCTCATCGTGCAGTCTTACGCAATTTACTGCTGGATTTAGGCCTTTTTTAATTTGGGTTACAATTACACTGTGAGTATGTGGGGCTACCATACCACGCTGGCGAGACGAGTTGGTAAAGTGTTTGATATCAAGTTTTTCGTCTCTTCACAATGAATTTAACTGCGTTGGATTTATTCCTTAGACGTATTTTATGACACCAGCGTATTGATAGGAAAAATATTTGTTTATTATATTTTTGTAAAAGACTTTCAAACAACTGAAGGAAAATATGAGCAAGAGCTTGTTTTTGATGATACCTTACTCACGTATACAGTGCCTTAAGATTTTTGAATAATCTCAAGAATAACTATTCATATTATTGTCAAAAAATACAAAGTATATTTTTTTAAAGTAATATAGAATAACAGTTCATTTCTTATATCCATTGTATCAAAAATCATTTTCGCAACCTCACGCGCTGTGATTGTCATTTTAGTATCGCCCATACCCGCTTTATACATACATAGCTAATATGACCAAGCATCACAGTAACTCTAAATACTAATCACACGTAGCCACGCACACATAGATACGAGTACAACCAGTCTCCTAAACCACAATATTAGTATTCCAAACTTCATATATTTAACCGTCATTTGGTCCATTTACATAAATTTCCCCGTATCTAGGACTATTCTTAAATACTAAAGGTCTAAGTAAAGGCGATAAGCCCTTCTGAATTATAGCCATTCAATGTGCCGGTAGATTGTTTTACGTTTTACCTTCTCTTTAAAATATACTTTCGAAATTAAGAAATTAAGGAAAGCCTTCGGAGTTCTTTTCAAGAAGTCAAATGCTATTTATGTTGCGGTGATAGTATGAATCTAAATTTTTAAGTTTTGTTATAATTAGTTTAAAAAATATACTTAAATTAAAATTGACAAGTAAAGCCGAGTAAAATATTTTGGAATATTTTTTTTCTACCGCATAAATCGCGTTTTAATAATAATAAATTCATTTATTCAAGTACCAAGACTCAAAAATGTTAGTAACAATGGAGTATACACGTTTAAAAATAAAATATAATATCTACTATTTAATATACTACTTAATGCTACTCATTGCCTCAAGGTAACAAGTGCAGCTGAAACCTTACTGCAATGAGCCAAGAAGGAGCAATCTAGCCTGCACGCTATCACGTTCAGGATGTTGTTGGGGCTGGCCCGCACCCTACGCACCAGAGATGCACATCGCTTCCTCGTCACTGTATATAAGCAGACAATCCGAGCTTCCGCAAACATTCCAGAGGCGCTGCAGAAGCGAGGCAGCCCCATCAGCACCCTGAACGCGTTATTGTCCTGGACGCGAAGAGCACTGTATGATTTTTAGTAAAATGAGCCCACAGGCTGCAGTTATAAAAAGATGTGCAGTAAGCGCGAAATAAAGTACACTTAGTTCTTTTTGAGACACGCATGAACCTGCGGGCGATCATATTAGCTCGCACAGACAATACTATCCGCTCCCTTTCGATGCCACCATCGTCTCTGAGGATGGTGTTCAATACATGCCCTAAATATTTAAATTCATCAACCTTTGACAATGTCACGTTATTGATTTTGACTGAAACCACAGTTTATGGGTATTTACCATCCGCCCCAAAGACCATGATTACACTTTTTTCGCGTTATATACAAATCCATGTGATTTAGCATAATCTTCGCATGTACAAATCAGTTTCTTAATACCGCATACAGAAGCTGCCAGTAGCACGATGTCGTCCGCGTAACTGATATTATTCATACACACACCATCAATGTGACAACCGACACGCATGCCTCGATAAGGCCATTTACATAGAGGTTAAAGAGAGTGGGCGAGGACAACCCACCCTGTCTAACCCAAGACTCTAGCCCATAGCTCCAGCCCATTTGATACTACTGACCCAGTTTCCATACCAATATCTAAGTATATTAGTGATTTCGGACGGTAAATTGGTCTCTTCCAAATTTTTCCACAAGATATCATATGAAACCAGGTCAAAAGATTTACTCAGAGCGAGAAAGCAGGCATAAGTGGGAGTCTGTCGCTTGGCATAGTAATGAACAGCATGCTTAACGCTCAGTATAGCGCTATCTGTTGAAAGTCCAGGTAAGCTAGTTTAAAAATACGTTTGACTGCGAGGTACTTATCTGAACACTAAGCATTATCCACCATGTCACTTTCATGTAAGTACACAAAGTTTTAAATAAATAAAAATAGTACGTTTTCTTTTTTTTAAACTCATATGCGTTTGGACCGATTCTGGTATATTTTTTGTACTTATTGGTAGTAAAGTAACAAGAGTAGTTCTTAGCATTCATTGAATTTGAATGACGCAGTCATTAAGGTATAGAATTATTTTTACTTTTCGATACGAGTAAGATAACATTCTGTCTACCTTATTAATAGGCTCATCAATGAAATTTTTGTGGAACCTATTTTGAAAGTTTTGAAATCAAAAATGTACACAAATATTATTTTATGCTGCTATTTCATGTTCAAAATTGGTTATCTAACAGTATTAAAACAATAACGATTGAATTTGATAGCAACAATTCCATTGATGAATTCTGGGCAGCGGTTTATTTATTTATGTTCGTAACATGACGAATTGTGTATTTGACATTTGGAATTGCGTTATGGTGCAATGTGCAAATGATGTTTTGTTTACTTTTGTGAATAGAAAATAGCCGTGAAAACATGAAATAAAAATGAATAAATTAAACAAACCCGATTTTTATCTAGCTAAACGGAGAAACAAAAACTGCGTCTGTGAAGTCAGTTGTCCATCAAGAACACGAGAACAGTCAGAACGCTTCTATAATCTAAGAAAATCCACCGTGTTTGCTTCAGATAAGACCGAATCATCATGAAGACGCCAATAATTATTTCGGATCTAGGCACGAACATCTTTTAACGTCCCAGCGTCGTGTCTAGATACGACGCTACACACATACAGCTAGCTCTAGCTCGTTTTCAATGACGGGTCGTGTATACACGAATTCTTGCATAAGCCTGGCGTTTTTTATAGCGTGTACAAGCGTTCTGATAGTTCTCCGTAATGTATATAACGTATGCTTAGTACCAACACACGGTTTTACTCGATAACCAGTACGTAAAAATCAACGTGTGGACTGCAAAACTGACACTTCGATGATATCAAATTAATACTGTAATTTTACTCTAAGCGAGCCTTCAAGTTTGACTCGATCTAGTAAAACTGTATGTGAGTACGGAACTTTAAGTATGGTCTAAACCTCCACAGTGTGAAGTGTCCTATGTCAGGCAGTGGGACAAATTATAATCCTACAAGCCGAATTTTTGCAGATATATGATGTCGTGTCGAAATCTTTATTTTTTAATGTTTTATTATTCAGGTAAGGTTTCGATCAAGTCTACCGTACGCCTCAACGAAATAATTAATATAGATCATAATGATTATGTTTTTAAGCTCTTTATAATACCACAGTTAAAGCAATAAAGATGATTCCATTTGATTTGATGTTGATTTGATGAACTATCCTATTCATAAAACGTCCGAATTCACTTCTTGCCAGTAACATCTATAATTTTGGGTTCATATGCTCTGGGATATATTGTTTGATGGTTGACAAGTTGTTTAGCAAAAAAGTGAAATGTAACGGATGAATAATTTATTTCTTTACTGATAAAACATACGCAACCTTATTTTGCTTTTACATTTGTAATAGACTTGAAATGATTTCCCTGAAGATATGACATAAGTATTTTGTATATTTGAAGGCTTATAGATAAGGAAATGTAGCAAAAATGTTAGAATGTTAGAAGGTTTTAACTTTTATTAATATTGTTCATTATATTTTTGAAATAAGGTTTTTAGTTTTTAAGCAGAGACTTAAGCCTTTTTAACACGTTTTTGGGTCGACCTGTAACTAAGTATGTAATAAGAATAAAGAAGTTGAATTTCGCTGAATTTCAGTTCTTGTAGCATCATGAAACTTGGCAATTATAACTGGCAGTTATAAAAAACTTAGCAATTATACTGAAGTAGCCAAATGATTAATCTTGAAGGCAGGAGACAGAACCCTGCAGTAGCAGGGAGTAACGGACAAGAGCGTGGTGTATATTTTTTGTATTAATATGTTTCGTACATTATTACCCCATAAAAAGAACCTGGAACACCGCGCATTGCTGCGCATCAATTATTTTTACTTTATTTTGTATTATTATGAAAACTTACAGCTAACATATACAATAAGAAGAAAATACATACAAGAAGGCCATTTAAAAGGTTCCACAGATAGAAAGCATTAAAAATATAGTTTTATAGAAAGTAACTCAGATATTATATTACTCCATGACATTAGCATCAATCCACATATATAATATTCTTGCGTTACTGACTGACTGACAGACAACATACAGCGAAAACTATTGGGTGTAGGGTGCTTAAATTTGACATATTACGTATATTGGAATCACAAGGGTGCACTAAGAGGGTTTTCCCGGGAATTTTGAAGGGGTCGGGTATTAACCGAACTAGAAAAATGCGCGGGCGTAGCTGCAGGCATCCTTTAGTTTATTATAATATTATAAATTATGTTCTTTGACTTTGAATGTTTCGTGACAGATGTCTTAAAAGTTCTCCAGGCGCCGAGATCTCAAATCTCTCTCTCGAAGTTGTTACAAGTTGCCGAGAGGCAGTACTATTCAATATCCTGATACTGGAGCAGCCATGGTCCTTACGATAAATCCCATACGGTTTCTTTAGGTCATCATCATTGTCTTGCCCTGGTCCCAATTTATTTGGGGTCGGCGCAGTATGTCCTTCGCTTCCATACTTCTCTGTCACCAGTCATCCGATCGTTTACCCCTTTCTCTTTCATATCCATCCTCACACAGTCCATCCATCTCTTCCTTGGCCGTCCTCTCCCTTTTCGTCCTTCTACATGCATATCCATCACTTTTTTACCTACATACATCTCATCTCTCCGCATAACATGTCCATACCAGGCCAATCGACTCCCTTTCACCTTTTCAGCTATGGGCGCCACTTTCATACTACCTCTAACGTAATCATTCCTAATTCTGTCCATTCTTGTCACTCCACACATCCATCGTAACATTCTCATCTCTGCCACATGCAATCGTTTCTCATCCATCTTCTTTGTAGCCCAACACTCAGCTCCATACAGTACGACAGGCCTTATAACCGATTTATACATACGGCCCTTTAATTTCACAGGCATTTTGTGGTCGCATATTGTGCCTGAGACCTGTCGCCATTTCATCCATCCTGCGTTGATTCTTTGCCTAACATCCCGATCAATTTCGCCGTCATCTTGCAGGAGTGAACCTAGGTAGCGGAAATCGGAGCATACTGGTAGAGGTGTACCGCCGAGTGTAACCGGTATAGGACTGGAGAGACCGCCAAAGTCACAGAACATATATTCCGTTTTGGTTCTGCTTATTCTCAAGCCTACATTCTCCAATCTCTGCCGCCACTCCTCCAGCTTGCTCTGCACCTTCTGTCCACTCTCTGCTACCAGAACGATGTCGTCGGCAAACAACATGCACCAGGGTGCTTCTTCCTGTATGTCCGATGATATAGCATCCATAATTAACAGGAAGAGGTAGGGGCTAAGGGCCGACCCTTGGTGCAAGCCTACGGCCACATCGAATCTGGCTGTGATACCAGCTGCGAATCGGACCTGCGTTCGGCATTCAGCGTACATGGCTTGAATCAACGTCAGGTATTTCCCAGGCACTCCTTTCTTCTTCAGGGCCCACCACAAGACTTCACGGGGCACTCGATCATATGCCTTTTCAAGGTCGACGAACACCATGTGCAAGTTTTTATGTGCCTCCCTGTATTTTTCGCATATTTGGCGAAGAGCGAAAATGGCATCCACCGTACCTCGACCAGGCATAAAACCGAATTGGCTTCGTGAAATCTCACTCTCGTCACGCAGGCGTCGCTCAATTACTCTCTCCCATACTTTCATAGTATGTGGCATTAACTTTATTCCCCGATAATTGTTGCACTCTTGGATATCACCCTTATTTTTAAAAATGGGCACCAGGTAACTGTTGCACCATTCCTCGGGTATGGTCTCCTCGTGCAACAGCTTATTGAAGAATAAAGTCAGCCACGCCCATCCATCATCTCCTAACGTTTTCCATGCTTCTACTGGTATTCCATCTGGTCCTAACGATTTTCCATTCTTCATTCCACTTACAGCCTTTTTTACCTCGTCCTTATTTATTTCCTTCACTAACCCAATATTCATCACCTCATTCTCAAGTTTTCCGCTCCAATCGTTCTCCTCATTCATTAACTTTTTAAAGTATGTCCTCCATCGTTCTTTTATTCTATCTTCGTCCATAAGAATCGCTCCTGTTTCGTCTTTCATGCACTTAATATGGGATACATCCTTCGCCTTTCTCTCTCTAGCTTTAGCCATGCTGTATAAGTATTTATGACCCTCGGGTTTTTCAAGTAACCCGTACAACTTGTCTAGGGCTTTGGATCTAGCAATGGCTACGGCCTTTTTGGCTCTCTTTTTACATTCGTCATATTCCTTCTTCTTACTTTCTTCTAAAGATTCATTTCCTCCTTTCATCAGCTGCCATTCCTTAAACCTTGCTTTCTTTTCCTTAAGTGCATTCTGTACCTCTTTTGTCCACCACCACGTGTCCTTATCTTTCATACGCTTCCCTTTCGACTCTCCTAAAACATCCTTTGCTACACCCTTAATACATTCACTCATCTCTTCCCAACACACATTGACACTAATATCATTCATATCGCCCATTCCTAACATTTTACCTACCACTCCATCTCTGAATTTTTCTACACATTTATTCTTCTCTAACATATGCCATCTTATTTTTGGAGTCAGTTGCTGCTTGGTTCTTTTAAAGCTTATTTGAATCTTAAGTTCGACCATCAGGAGCCTGTGTTGCGAGACTAAATCTTCTCCTGGTACCACTTTACAGTTTTTGACCCAGTTGAGTCGATTACGTCTTATTAAGAAATAATCGATCTGGGTCATATGGTGGCCGCTGTTATACGTGATCAGATGTTTCTCTTTTTTTTCGAACCAAGTATTTGCAACTGCTAGGTCAAAAGCGGCAGCAGCTTGAAGAATTGCTTCTCCCTCACAATTTCGGCTGCCGAGTCCCCAACCTCCATGTACTCTTTCATACTCTTCATTTGTTCGTCCCACATGTCCATTAAAATCACCTCCCACAATAATCTCTTCATTCTCCGGTATATTCGTCATCATGCTATCGAAATCCATCCAAAACTTCTCTTTCTCACAATCATCACAGCCTATCTGAGGGGCATACACACTTATCACATTCAGAATAATACCTTGCCACATCACTTTCACAGCAATCAATCTGTCATTAACTCTATTTACACTTGTCACGCTATCTTTCAGATTTTCGTCTAACACAATCCCCACACCATTTCTTTTGCCATCACTTCCGCAATAATAAAACTTGTATCCTTCACCGATCTCCCTAGCTTTCTACGGTTACTTTAGGTAATCAGAATTAAAACAATTCTATCTGAAATATTCTCAACAGCTTCAATTCTTGCCCTCTTACAATATAAAAGGACATTTTTGATCCTTTTGATTCAAAAAACCTTCATTATTTTTTCTTCCAGCGAAATTGTACCCCTAATAAAATATTAGATATAATTAAAGTAAAATGCCATTTATATTCTTTTTTATTGACCTCCCCTTTTAGTTTCGGTCTCAAAAGGTTCTGCTGAGATAGAAATAAGACGCTCAAAGGAATTCTTGCGATTGTAATAAGTATACGGTGTTACTGGTACAGTCAGCGTCAAATCGTATATGAAATAGCATAAATTTTTCAAAAGAGGCTTCAACTTTATTATTATGCAACTAAGTTGCTTTTGCCCGCGGCTTTGCTCGCGTTGGTTCCGGTTATTGGAACAAGAAGTAACTTATATGTATACTCTGATGAGCGAGGAATATTGATGTAAAGTTTTATCAAAATCACTTCAGTCGTTTTTGCTTGAAAACATAAAAAATCTAGATGGATGGATGTTATTTGTCCACAATATATTTTCAAAAATTTTCACATTTTCTCATTATCAGTTTCAAGACACTATAACGATAATGACTCAATTGTTTTCGCTTATTCAGTTGCGTTAAACTGTCCAGCTATTCGTGCAGCACAAAGTGCACTACTACCAGTATCTAAAACAAAACCTCATTATCGTCTATTCCAACCAAAATACGAACTCACAAACACAACCACAGACTTAAGCCACGTAACCAAGCAATCAGCAGAGTACATTCGAAAGTAATACCTTAAACCGCAGCGGGCATAACCGATTACTCGCATTTTATATTCTAGTGAAGTTTGTCCGCAACAGTACCGGCGTTCCCGCTCTATTGGTTCGACGGAAGTTCCGGTTAGTACCGGAAATTACTGACGCGATACATCACAAACACAACCGTATGAACTTTGTAACGTTGATTTGTCGTACGCTGAGAAATATTGTGGATGTACGCCGTTCCTTCATTTCCGTTCGTTGAGGTATACCTATACTAATATTAGAATACTAATATTCTACGTTTTCCGTTGCCATACATTTATTTCTTGTTCAAGTAATTGTAGTAATAGTAATTGTGCATGGATAGTATAAATAATCAAGTATAAGAATTTAGACTCGGTATATACATGGCGTCAATCTTGGAAGAAGGAGGATCTAACAATTTATCACATTCTGTCAAATAATCATAAGTATTTTCCATGCACACTCGGATATAAGCCATGCCATACTAAGCTAGATTCACGAAACCCACCACTAAAGAAAGTTAAAGATACTGATCGGTTTTTAGTGCGTAAGCTAAAATTTTGATAGTGAAGGGAGAGTAGGGATTATCACGGCGTTATAAAAAAAGAGCATAGCATCTTGTTCTTTTTTCACTGAAAGAATACATAGAAACACATTAATCAGAACACCAGATAAACACAAAAGAAAACTATTAGCAAAATGACTAAACATTCTGGTACTACATAATTATGAAATCTGAAACACGAACGAAATACCCATTAGTACATATTAAATCCCTTTTTACACAAGGTCCGTGAATTCACAAGATTGTACACCGTGTTGAGCTGCCATTTTGACTCAAAATAGGTCTCAGAAACAACAAACGGACTGAAATCTGACGATTTAATGTGAAGAGGACCGAGATTATTATTTTAATGCAATAAACCTTCGTATTCAAATGTAAATGAGGGCTTACAGTGCCCTTTTGTCTGGTGAAATGAATTACGGCCCTTGACTACTGCATTATTGTAGGTTGTTTTATTGATAAAATTGTGTGAAGATGCTCTTTTATAAAGAATGGCTGGGCAAAAATATACTTTTTTGTATGCAGCTGAAGTCAAATATTTATCTCTAGTAGCCAATACACGACTATTCTCGTTTTCACAACATGCATACTGTTACTTTTTAATGTGTTTACAAAACAATATGTAACCTATGTCATATTATAAGGTATAAAATGTATGTATTATGTTCATGTATGTTGTCGAAATAAATGCTTTTCTTCTTCTTCTTCTTCTACTACCATTTCTAAATAGTTAGGTCAATATTTCAAAAAATATTCCTTCAAATTGTCAGTATTATTTTAAGCATCAGTTTTGATTTTAAAAACCACTTAAGCGTTAAACTCTAATTAGCGTTTAAGACCATATTTCTGTGTCTAGTCCCAGTTGTTTTATTATATTTAAGGTTCAGATGATCGTGTCTGAAATTTTATAAGACTTAAGATATTACTAAATACTCCAAAACTAGCATAATTATAGCAATTACTTTAACGTGCACTTAGAAAGCCTCATTCAGTGTTCATACATCTTGTTCACCGCAATACTTTTTCCATTACGTTTTAAAGTAATTTAACCCAGAGGTATACTCTAAATTAATTTCGTCCTTCCAAAATTCAAACCTAAATGTTGCTATCAAAATTCTAGTTAAAGTCTCGTTCATTACAAAATTTCCACCTAATTGTGCTAATCTACAGTCTTACTAAAATAAAGTGAAGTCCAGAAAAAAATAGTCTCGTCTTTCGTCATGAATATTTTAGTGCCATAATATTTATTTGACTGTGAAATTAATTTGGCAAGATAACTGACAGAGTGAAGTTTATTTTGCATTATATCCAAGTTGGAACAAAATATTTTTTGGAATCCAGCAGTTGAATATTTACCTGGGTGCTTGAACATGCCTTTTCTTTCTCATTATATCTCCATTGTGTTTCTAAATAAAACTTTGTACCTTGTTTCAAATGTTGAGATGCATTCTCTCATTGGCTTGGTTTTGGTTTGTTTTATTTTGCGGTGTATTTTGCATGGTTACGGTTTTGTTGAGGATTTTTTTGTCTGGGTTTCCGTGTAAAACATTATAATAAACTGAAGAAAGTTCAGGTTACAGTGTATTATATCGTATCTTCTTGAGTTTACGCGAATGTTACACGTTGAAATTAAACTACAGTTAACGAATTTTATTGCGTTATATTGGTTTCACTTAGTTATAAAATTTAAACCGAATGATCTAGAAACTACATTTCTGATTTATTACTAGATAACGTTTCGAATTCTTTACAAGATTCATTGTCACGGCAGACTAAGGTGATATGAATTGTCTTTCTCTTGAATGTATAAGTTATCTCAAAGTACCCGAACATTTTTCAACTATTGGTGTTGCTATTTACGCAGAATGAGCTTACAGCGTCCTTAGGTCTTCTGGTGACTTTGTCCTTCTTGGGTTTCATTAGCCTTATGACAGGCTCCGAAGCTGGATGAACATTCTAACCGTCTTCCCTATTGAAATTAGGGTGTTTTTTAATTTCAATAGCTTCACGTATCATCCTTGGAAGAAAACGATGTTCTTCTGCGAGTATAGATTTTATGAACCACAGTTCATAAAATCTAGTTATCAATGCTAATAATAAATTTAAACTAAGTATAGTTTTTAGGTCATTCAGTTTAAATGTTATAACTAAGTGAAACCAATATAACGCGATAAAATCCGTAAACTTTAATTTAATGTCAATATTTTACAATTGGTTTATATTTTGGTTTCAATTATCACAAAATTTAATGTAGAAGAATATTTTTACAATGTACATCTTGTATGACTTTGTTTCGTTTGATCAGTGGTGAGATTCTTCGGTTGAATGACGTTCGCAAAGGCAAGTAACTATTTCAGCAATCTTGACCAAACTATGCATATTGTCATCCTATATGATGGAAAATTAAGCATAGCTTGATGAATTTCGAAAAATGTTTCCAATCTAAGCCTCCACATTTACATCCCTTTTGCCTCAAAAATAAGACACCCATTTTGATTTTGCACTGCAAACACTCTCGTATTACGAACGAAAAGATAAAACATACTATGAATGTATTTTTTTTTATACTACTACCTGACAAAATTGTTGCTGTTACTTCATATTTATAATATACGTAAATATCGTTCCAAAAAATGCTCAGTACGAAAATATTATGTCTATATGATCTTATGGCGTGGTTTCTAGGAAGTGCCTTCAATATATTCTGCGTATTCCTTTTGTGAGTATGTCTTGAGCCGCTCTTCACAAGACTATCGGAGATCGTAGTTCATAAGCTACTCACAGATGTTGGGTATATTAATACCTACTGCGTATTTTATGAACGGTTATATTATTAGGGAAGTATGCTATACTTATGTATTTTTATGAGTTGAGAGTTTTATGTATGTCATCACTTTCATGCGAAACAATCCACAAAATATGTTAAAGAAGACTCGACAGCATCGCTTAGAGTTCAACAACATCAAGTGAAGAAAAGATAGTTAAAACCACTAATAAGGCAGTATTTCATATTAATTTGATATTGTGACTCCAAAACATGAAAACTCACTGCTAAATCAAGAACCCTTAATTTGATACAGTCCGGTGTGGCGGACATACATTTTAAAGAAATCATGTTAGTTTTTATTGATATATTGTTTTTATTTGATATTCATCAATTGATAATTGACTAAATGTTTATGTATACTATAAAGTAATAGTAAAAAAATATATAATGGTGGTTGGAACACTGCATATGTCTACGAAACGGCGGCCACCTGTTTTGCTCAAGGTATTTATGATTATTTTTCCTCTTTTGGCGAATAAATGCATGGAAAATTTAGGCTTATTTACTAAATAAAATATTATAGATTATAATACAAGACAAAATAATATACCCTTATTTTCATTTTCATTGTGTTTTTGTGACTAAAGTGTTCTGTCCGTCACTGCGAACATTGCCAATTGCATAGAAAAATAGTACATTATTACTATGTCCGCTGTAGCGAACAACGCCAAATTGAGTTTGCTTTTGCTTGTTTGGGTTTGGTGCTGAATTTGTTTATTTTTTCTTTGTTAACAGCTTAATTGCACTAGTCAAATTATAACATTAGTGCCGAATGAACATGATCCTTCCGATTTTGCGAAATATCCGATTTGGAAACTGAATTGCATGATGAGCGTACTAATTCTTCCACCCCGCTAATTTCTCCTGCATGCTAATCTAACTATAGGTTCATCTCATAACCAAGAATCAAACACCGAAGACGCTGATATTATACCAGAATCTATCGCGCGTGAAATTAAAGTATCAAATTATTAAAATGTTTCCTCCTTATCTGGTATACCTACATTACCTTCAACGCCTGTAGCTGCAACACCGATAATTTCTTCATTAGCATCTCAAAAAACAAGATTTAGGAGACTACCAACAGTAACAGTTAAAAGAGCAAAGAAAAGTAAAAATTTCCAGGTGACTTATAACAGGAAAATAGATCGATTCCGCCACAATGCTACAGCAGAAGACGATGAAGAAGATGATTACGTGAACCTACCAAAATATGAATGTCATTGACAATATAGTGGAACAAACAAATTTATATTCTGTTCCAAACCCGGCAAGTCAGTAAGAGCTACAAAAGAAGAATTTCAGGATTTATTAGCTATCCACGTAATTATAAATATTGTAATAATACCTGGACTATTGGTCAGATAAATTCAGGTATGCAAAAGTTGCACAAATAATGTCTGATATGACATAACATTTTGTCATTAATAATATGGATGGACATTAAATATAATGTAAATATGTTTAAATTGCTCATTTTTATTTTTGTATTATTTTATGAATAACATGCATGAAAATTATGTTTATTTAAATTTTGCCGTAATTTAGAAATGTCCGCTGCAGCGGACGTGAATTCACTGCCAAGTATTTGGCAACGTCCGCTGTGACGGACATTACTTTTCCCAGCAGTGGGCTATTATAATTTTTTATTAATATTTTTTTAGGACTTCCTAACATGATCCAAAAACCTCACAATAATTAGATTTATCAATTTTGATTCTTTTTCTTGGTGCCAAATTAAGGGTTAATAAATAAGGCATTGGAACATCGCAACTCAATGTTTTTATGTCTGTCCTTCAACTTGTTCTAGGTTCTGTCTTGTGTACTTAAATAAATAAATCGTCAAAGTTAAGCAAGGTTTTCAAAGGTCTATGCTTCGATGGGTTACCGCTTGTTGCGTTTACAACGGAAGATTTAACCACATGCTATCTGCGTTTTCTCTGAACTTATTTTGAAGGAGGGAATTTTCTATAAACTGAGATTATGATGTTTAAATAAAATACATAATCACTACATAGTATAAAACAAAGTCTGTCTTCTGTCTATCTGTCCCTATGTAATCTTTAAAACTACGCAACGGATTTTAATGCTGTTTTCTTAATAGGTTATAAGAAGGTTTGTATGTATAATACATATGTGGCGGTACGAAGTTCGCCGGGTCAGCTAGTTATATCCTCTACTAGCTGCTGCCCGCGACGTCGTCTGCGTTAACGCTATATAGCACCAAATTATTAAATAAATACCTACGATTATACCTTTTAAAATAACATTCATTTACCCGTTTCTTCTTTACATTCCATATCTACAGAATGAATGACTTTATGGTGATTCTGCTGAATTAAGTCATAAGTTGTGACTGAAGCAGATGGAGAAAATAAGGAATACAGAATAGGGTAAAAATACAAATTTAACTTTTTTTTTACTAGGACTTCTCGATAAACAACTTAAGTGGTTTGGCTCTCCGCAGCCAAAATATAAAGAGAGTCTGTGAGAGTAAAGAGAGGACTGGTGACGCAGAAGCAAGCGACGTACAGGACACCCGCTGCCCTCAGTGTCTGCCTCTGTTACTTATTGATGGACATCGCGAAGCACACACTCACGGGGAACTGTATGCGCGTGAACGGGAACGGGAAGTTATGAGGTATGAGAGGAATGCGTGGTAAAAATACTGCCTCGCCGACGCCACAACCCGTAAGAATTTCCGCCTTGAAGCGAAATGACTTTAAGGCGGGTCACGTTACACAACTTCGGAGGAGATATGTTCCGAAGAAGCATAATCGGGACACCGACCTTCAGCTTGATGATATGCGCTAGAAGTTCACTTGCTGACAGGCAGTTCAGAAATACCACGGGATAATGTGTAGCGTGATCTTGCTCGACGACAGTGTTTATAGAGGTGTAGACCATTTCAATCCCCTCAATTCCGAGAGAATGCATCCGTTAATTGCTACAGCCTGATCATTTTTGGGTGTCAAAATAGCCCGCTCACACAGTCGAGAATTCTGCTATTATGGTATAGAACTGTATACTTCTAAGCTGGATACAACTTTACTGAGAGACTCTGGAAGCAGCACTTTTTTATAGGTAGTAGAGCCTTGCTGATTTCAGCATGAATGGGCCGGCTCGACCGGGGAAGTACTACCCTCTCACAGAAAATCGACGTAAAGTAACTGTACTGAAACTGTTTCGTTTCGCTCGGTGAGTGAGAGTGCGGGAGGCCCTATCCCTTATTCCTTCTCCCTCATCCCACTCCTTATCCAATCCCTTTTCCCAACCCCAAGGGGCGGCAACGCACTTGTGACTCCTGTGGCTTGTGTCCATGGGTGGTGGTAATTGCTTACCATCAGGCAATCCGTCTGCTCGTTTGGCGCCTATTACTATAAAAAAAAATAGTAACATGATAGGAATGTTGCATCGTTAGCAAATCTGATGTCATGGTACGATTCTCATAAGAGCAATAAAGTTCATAGTACATTACCAAACGTACAAACAATTTGAAGCAAAATACAGCATTGATTGCCGATGACGCTGCAGCAATGGCAATTTTGCCTTACCTCCTGTCCTCTGCAAGTATGCCAGTAGTAACAAATGTTTTTCCTGTTCCACCAGGAGCATCCAAGAAAAACATTTTAGCCTAGCTTTGCCCAACGCTTTCAGGGACGGTGTCAATAAATTCGTATGCGGTCATTTCAAATTGTCTGAGCGTTATTCTCCCAATTTTTACGGTCTTGATGCGGTGATGATTGGGAAGCTGGTAACCAATATTCGACCAGTGGATTTCATTGGATTGATTGATTGAGAAATGACCACGTTTTAAAGTGAACTGATACAGGTGTTCAGCACGCAGTCATCAGTTACTTTGACTTCGTCTCCAGTAGCACGCCTCAAAGCTCGTAGAAAATCTTCAGACAGATGATGGCGATACTTCTCCCACAAAGCTACCGGGTTCGCGACTCCATAAAACTGTCCACAAAAATGTGACCAAAATGTTTATTTTGTACTAACTCTATTACTATGGCTGTGTTCTGTGCTGTAAAAATAAGCATGTCTTATCTTTAAGATATATATGGCATGCTTAATTTTCCTCTTACTTCGTTATATAGCTCAAATTGCTTACAGCAATAGCGTGCCGTTTTCGAGTTAAATTTTTTTTATAAATCTATGCAGTTCTTTTTGAGTTCTGTTTGTATTTACATACTGACGAATTTAATTAATTTTATAAGACATAGATGAAGCAGCTTAAAACTTATATAAACACATTTTTTTTATTGTCTTGATAGATAGATAGATAGATATACTCTATATTGTACACCAAATAATATTGAACAGTACACATTTTGTGAATTGGCTTATACTACAGCATGTACAAATAGCGGCCTTATCGCTAAAAGCGATCTCTTCCAGGCAACCTTTGGATGGACTGAAATGATGTAAGCAATCAAGTGTGGCGATGGTGTAGTTAATTAATTAAATAATTTCAACTAATAGTCTTGCTCATCTCTGAAACGAATTAACAATACAATTTTAAAGAAGAAAATGCACAACTCCATCTATGACTTTTGAAAACAACTATTAACCTTGCCAACATGATCAAATTAAAAAATTTTATATTCAAAAAGGGCTTACACATGTAATTCAACTTGATGTTTTTGATCTCTCTTAGATGGCGCTGCTTTAAAATTGTCTTAATGCTACTTATATTCTTTTAATTATGTTTATCGGCCTAAGTTACCTATATTGCGTGATTTTTATAGTGTGAAGGCAGCTTATAGCATGGTTAACATAATAACAACATTCAAATATGCGTCGTTAGATTACACGTTGTTACAGAATGCGTTGAAAAAATAAAGGTTCACTGCTCGTTCCCCGTAGGTGATAGCGTAATAATATAGCCTATATGTTGACTCAACATTCTAATAATATTCGTGCCAAATTTGAAGTTCATCCATGCAGTACTTTTTGAGTTTATCCCGGACAGACAAACAGACAAACAGACAAAAATTCTAAAAACTATATATTTGGCTTCGATATCGATTGTAGATCACACCCCAAGTATTCTTATAAAAAAATATTCAATGTACAGTTTTGACTTTTCTACCATTTTATTATATGTATAGATAATATAAAAATGAATCGCTCAATGTGTTGCTAAGCGCAAATCTCAAGAGCAGCTGAAGCGATTTCGCTAAATCTTTTTTTATAATATTCCTTGAAGTACGAGGATGGTTCATATGGAGAGAAAAAAAATAACGAATCGACTGATAGACGGTGCGAAGTTCGCCGAGAAAGCTAGTCATAAATAAATATTTAATTATTAATTGTTGTCGACTTAAACACAGTCAATCGACAGTTTTTGTAAGCGCATGGACGATCCTAATTTCTACGTGTGATAATTTTTGATACAGTTTCAGCCATTCGTCGGAATATAAGACCTGTACAAAGCTTCTTAATATTTGCATAATTTTGTTCCTAGTCGTGTCTTACTCTGCAAAGATGTCTCAGGTTTAAACTGTGCAAAGTTAGACGCGTGCTAACTGTCGGAACATTAGCCAAACTCGGCGAACTCGACACCTTGAGAGTTGTCGCTCTTGTAATTATTGCAGTTCTGCTACCCTGTCATTTTTGATGTGATTCCTGAGTTTGAAAATGAAGTGAAACGGTGTGGCGTGGAAGTTATAACGTCTTATTCGTTGAAGTTATACTTGTTCATATTTATCAAGTGCATATTGCACCACACACTATGTATGGTGCCGTAGTGCCCCTTACCCAGTGACCTAAGAATAATCTCAAAGACTCAAGCACAATTGTTATTTTATCGATCGCAAGTAGTAGTTTATGTTAAGTGTCTACTACTCGTTAATAAGTAAATTCTAATTAGCCGCTATAATTTCCATAAAAGTTTATTACGGTTTTAGAACATAGAAGAGAGGACACTTTGTTGTTAATGGTTTTTGCTATTATATACATTTGCTAACGGATCCCTGACAAAAAAACGATAACAGCAATCGCCTATTACTTTTGAGTGACCGATCTGACAAATCTGCACTTTTGACTGCATGGTTGGTGTAGTGGTTCAAGCGGCTGCCTCGCCGCTTGACACTGCGCCGAGTATTGTGGCACAGAATTGAAAGTACTAACGTACAGAAGGATCACTTTGCAAACCAATTTATAGAAGTGGCGACTCTTGCTACTAAGCAACAAAGTGCAATTCAGCTCGCATAAGCACTCAGTGCCTAACGCGATATTCACCTAACTGTTCCCGCTCTTTTCTAACACATAACTCTGTCGCTGTCTGGCGCGGAGTCGCGCTAGGGTTGTCGACTTGCCGCTGTGACTATAATATTTATTCATCGTCTATCTACCTACTTGACCACGTAATAATAAATAATTATCCTATGTTTAATGTGTATGGTTACACGGTAAATTTTATTAAATTAACCCTTAATTCACTAGGTGAAAAAGATTTACGTCATTCACTACTATGAGTCCCAGGGACTCATATATTTTACTAAATTTATTTTATCAAGTAAAACAAGTTTTATCCCAAAAATGTTATTCTAAACGATTTAATTACATATTTTGCAATAAAAAAAATAATGAATTTATTTTTTTGAGATTTTGGCACAATAATGAGAAATTAAATTAATCAGTCTCATAAAAAGTGCTTCCTTTATCAAGTCTCCTAAAAATATAAAAATGTATTAACGGAGTAGTAACCGAGGTTTATTTTTAATTTTAACAAATTATAAAATCTGAATAATCAAAACAAAATGTATGCTTCTATATAGAAAATAATCTGCATGCTGCTGCAGCACTAACTTTAAGTAGCGTCCGCAAATCTATTTTTTTGCAACACAAACATATTCTCTTCACATATTTGCAGAAAGAGTAATCATACTTTGTTCTCTTTTAGAAATGCCATCATTAATTTTTCTATCATTTCTAGGCAGTATGGCGCAAATACTCACATCTTCAGGCACATTACTTTATCTTTTAATTGTAGAAGTTGAGTTTGAATTGATGTTATGGGCCATTGTATGATCATACGATAAGCCAATCAATTTGTAAAAAATATTTTATGTAGAAGTCACATTAATAAGAAATCTAAACGATTGACAACAATCATCAAAATAAAAACTGTAGCACAATTCACTACCATGAGTCCCAGGGTACTCATTTGACGTAATTACTCGACATATACGAGCCGCACACACATGCCCGCCCTGCTGCATCTCGCTCACGCCACGGCAGGTACTGAAAGGGCGAGAAATCAAGTCGCAAAAACGAACAAAATACGGCTTCTTTATATTTTCTTGTGAGTCCCTGGGACTCATGTAGTGCTTTAAGGGTTAAAACAAACCCTGATATATACTTGTTTAATGGTTGGTGATATTTTTGTTAACTTATTTCAAGTTAGCTTGACGAATTCTTAGGAAGTATTTTTCGTCTGTTCGCTAGGTATAAATAAGTAAGTAACTGCACCTTACTTACTCACGGTATGTAACTACTTAGTCAAGCAATTATAATTTACTTAAAAAATTAAACTAAAAAAATTCAAGGAATCAAATTTTATGAGTGAACAACACAATAATCTAAAATATGTACATAAGTAAGTGGTAGGTGGGTAGGTCTAACATTCAACGCATAATGTGTGTGAAATGAAGAAAAATAAGAAATGAATTGAAATAAAAATAAGTTCACTATTAAAATTCACGTTATTAGCAAGCTCTGCGCGTCACAGCGAGACTTAGCTTGTCGTTCGTAACAGATCGGCAAAGTTAAGCAACGCTCGCACAGGTTGCCACTTGGATGGGTGACCAAGTGGCATTTACATCTGAGCGCTACCGTGCTTCGGAGGGCACGTAAAGCTGTCGGTCCCGGTTCTTGTCTAAGTATAAGGATCGTTAGGCCATGTCGGAGGCCTTCGGGCGGTCTGAAAAACTCCGACACTAGAGTTGGCCACACACTCAGACGAAAAAAAAAAAAAAAAAAAAGCGGTGACAACCGACTAACGAAGCGGCTTGGAAGTTGCGTGAAAGTGTAGGCACTTATCCCTGTAGGTATGGCCGAGTGAAGGAGGCCAGGTTGTGGATTCGATTCCCACACGAGGCAACCCTTTGTGTAACTCATATATTGTTGGTTTTAGGCTGTGTGTTCATGGTGTCCGTTAAAATGTAAAGTCCGCAACACAGGATTTGGTCCTAGTGCGGGAGTTGTATTTATAAAAGAATTTTATAAATACAACTCCCGCTTTAAAAGTGTTTTTCTTTTCTATGTCATAGAAAAGAAAAACACTTTGCCATTTAGACTTATGGGGGCCACCCATAACTACATAGGTATAATATGTATGCATTATTTTATTCTACTGTTTTGATTGCGTGATCACAATGTAAAACTATGCCAAATTTCAAGTTGCTACTGCTATAATTTTTGCGTTAAACCGCGAACGGATAGATGGACGTAGCGAAACTATAATCGTAATTGGCAAACATAATTAACTAAGAGGTTTCCTTTAGGAAACTGCTTCAACCACGTACATTTGACTATATTATTATCATGTACACTATAATATTATATTACAGTTTATAATTCCCAATTATAGTAGTTCTATTATATTGATCGTCCCTATCGGGTC
This sequence comes from Euclidia mi, assembly GCA_944739405.2. Classification (NCBI taxonomy): domain Eukaryota; kingdom Metazoa; phylum Arthropoda; class Insecta; order Lepidoptera; family Erebidae; genus Euclidia; species Euclidia mi. Next base: position 24,548,638 of record OX123192.2, on the reverse strand, counting down.
GCGCCCACCAAGATGACGTTTTACGACTAAACTGTGTCAAGTTTGCTGCCTTGGAACATTAACCTAACTCGACACCTAGAGAGATGCTGTTGTAATTGGTGAACACTTCAAATAGCGTGACTTGGTGCGCAGTTCGTAATAGTTCGGAAAAGTAAAGCAACGCTTGCACAGGCTATCATTTGGATGGGTCACCGCATGTAGCATTTATATCAGAGCGCTACCATGCTTCGATGGGCACGTAAAACTTTCAATCCCACTTCTCATGTCCCAGGGCAAAAATCGTTAGGTCATGTTAGAGGGTCTTAACTTCAACATTTCAGCCTAGAGACGTCCACTGCTGGAGGTAGGGCTCCCCAAATGCTTTCACCACAGACGGATCTTGAGCTGCCCGCATCTAAACGCTTCCCGCGATGCTAACCAGATTGACGGTCCACTATTACTTACTCTAATATCATTATGGTCTAACTATGAAAATATTTGACGAACGGTATCGAAAACCCGTCAATTTTCTAAAAACGGATTATAATTTTTCATGTATAATTAGATTATAATAATCGCGAACACTTGCATACATCGTTCTTTAATAATTATTATTATTTTAACTTTTAGGCAACCTACTCGCAGAGAAAAAGAAAATTCAAATATTTGCCAGTATGTACTACATTTTAAAGTGAAAGCGTTGCCAGGAGCTAATTTATTTTATTTTATTCGATGTCCGTTGGCAGTTTCCTACTAGTGAAGTTTATACTAACTTAAATATTCTATTAGAATTGCAGACGAATAATTTTGTCAAAGAGGAATTAACACGATCACGGAACTTGTAGCTATACATCTATACTACCTTGAACGCGCTAATCTCAGTGTTCACACATAAACATGCCATTTTAGCGATATAATGTGAGTTTTTACCGCAACAATTATTGTTCGTGATTTCTATTAAATTAAGAGAAAATCTCGTATTCACCTAAGGTACATACCGCTGAGATGGCACCTTTCACACACAGCACACAACCGTAAAGTTGTGTGTGTGTACATAGGATAAGTTTAGTACATAATAAGATCATGTAGTTTAAGAAATAAAGGAGTCACAAGTTCAATCCAACTTTGACTCGATACCCTTCCCACACCTCTGACGGTGGCCAAGACACCTTTAGCCATCAGTACTGATCAGCTCGATGAGTCTGTCGAGTTGGCCGTCAGAAAACCATTTCCACCATACCTAATTCCTACCCACAGTCCGTCTGTCATCATAGGTCTCCGGTGGCAGATATCCCGCACCTATCTATATAAGTATGTATAAATACGTATGGTAGGTCTAGGGTCTAGGGACATATAGGTTTAGGGTCTTAGGCGCGTACGAATCGTAGGTCTGTATCACAGCATACCACAGTAGTACCACGATAGTACGTGCCATAGGTTAATGGCCTAGTAGTAGGTGCGTATAAGTGCTGGTCTGTATCACAGAATACCACAGAGCACCAAGCCTATACGCATTATACGCTAGGTCAAGTTAGGATAGGTTTAGGATACATATAGGTATAAGGATTAGGATAACTAGGATAGGATATTATAGGTGATAGGCTACGACTCAAGGATAGTGTAGGTTAACCAAGTTAGATTAGTCCTTTATCATTCCCGTTGTTCACTGAGAAACCACTCATCCTATTTATATAATTATGTTTGCATTGGATAGCCTATTTACCAAGAAAGGATTTAGGCATATGGCATCACGCTATGAGCCACGGATGCGGAGCAGTAGCCTTAAATAACGCGGGTGTAACTGTCCTCCGCACCCGCACCCTGGGTGCATCCTACGCAGGCCTCACGCAAGCCCCCGTGGAGCGTCCCCTCCCGGGATCCCGCTTAGCTTCACTGTGGGTTTGGGACCTCACCCACGGTTACTGAGCCCCCCACCAAGACAAGGTGGAGATCCTACGGGGGGGTAACCGCGGGCTCATCTTGTATGATATAAAATTAGCTAACCGAACAAACGTCGTTTTACTCTATTAAGATACTCGTATTTATAGTTATAATATTTTTGATGATATATTATATTAAAAAAATAGCCAACGACGTATTCTCTGACGTATTCCATAATCAGGTCTAGACAAGCACCCCCCCGTAGGATCTCCACCTTATCGTGGTGGGGGGGCTCAGTAACCATGGATTGGACACCCGCGGTGAAGCTAAGACAGATCCCAGGAGTGGACACTCCGCATGGGCTTAGAGGGGCCTGAGCAGGATGCGTCCAACGGTGCGGGTGCGGGGGACAGTTTTATCTGTCCCTAGCAGTCGGGCGAGGTCGCAGGAGGAGAGGCGTGTCGGTGTTTCGTTGCCGCGCGCCCTATCTCCCGCGACCAAATGGGGGCGCACCATTCGATGCGTCGCGGTGGGGCCGCAGTGGAAGAGGAGATGCGATGTTGCGTTATCGTCCTCCCTATCCCTTGCGGCCGCTGGGTGTTTTGGCGGCGGAACCCAACACCTTAGTCCGCCGCCAAAGGGGTTTTGTTCGGGGCCCGCCTGTCCATCTAGCGGGCTAATACCCGTAGGGGGGTAGCGACGAATGCTTATGCGATGCACTACCCTCCGACACACGGGTTACATGAGAAAGTCGAGGTGGTTTTTAGTGGTTACACCACATACTCCGACTCTCATTTCCCCAAGAGTCGGAGATCCGAAGGGATTTTCCACCTCGTCAAAAAGTAAATAGTCTACACAAGAAAAGTCACTAAACTGGGTCAAGCCGTTTAGTAGGATTCTGTAATAAACACTTTCACACATTTTCGTAAGTTAGTATGTTAATTTAAAAAATAGTTTCTAATTTAATTTAGATAGATATACATACCTGCTATTAAATTTTATTGATATTGTTACAAAATTGTAGCAAAAATGTCTGTAATTTTGTTAATTCAAAAACTTTTTAGCCTTATTGAAAAGGAATAACTCAATATCGTTCGGAATTTTGTCTAGTCGTAGTTGTATAGATTAATTGTATATTTTCTGTGATTGATTTTGCAATAGTAGATGAACGATGAAGAAAGAATGTGTTGGATACAAGGGTGTATCGAGGGATCGGCATCCACACAGACCACTTCTTGGTGTTGAGCCGGATAAGTGGGCTCTTTAAAGGATGGCGACACCGAGAGCATAATGAAAATAGAGTCTTGGAAAGAATAAAAGTAGAAAATATATAAGAGAAAGATGTGAAAGATGAGTATAAACGAAGATTGATAGCAAGATTTGAGAGGTTCGATGGCATAAATGATATGGGTGAATTGTGACAGTCCTTTAAAGAAGAGGTAGTATCTGTAGCGTCTGAAGTATGTAGTGTGATCAGGAGAAGGAAAATACGAAAAGTTAAGAATACATGGTGGGACAAGGATCAACAATCAGCAGAGTCAGAGAAGAAGAACGCTTAGTTAGATTGGTTGGCCGTCAGAACAAATGAAAGAATGGGAAAAGCAACAAGCGAGGACATAGATGAAGCAAGAAAGGAGTTTGTTAGGTCAAAAAGAATAGTGAAAGAAATGGTTAAAAGGAAAAAAGAGGAAAAGAAAGATGAGTTTGATAGCGGATTATCTGACGATTTCCGGAGAAACATGAAGATTTTTTGGAAATCCGTTCGTGCAGTTCGAGCAAGAACTCAATCCTCAGAATACACATCGATCAGAGACAAGAATGGACGGATAGTGAATGGTGAATCGTGCGAGCTGAAGAGATGGAAAGAGTATTTTGAAGGTTTATTTGAAAGAAAGTCGGTAGAGACACCCATCAATGAAATGAATGGAAGTGATAGCAATGATGAAAGCGTTATTGGCGTGGATGAGATCGTGAAGGTACTGGGAATTAGGTAAGGCTGCAGGATATGATAGGGTTACAGTCGAAATGCTGAAGGCTGGACAGGGCATCATAGTTGGTCAGTTGCAGCGGTTATATAACTTGTGCGGGAGCACCGGCCGAGTACCTAATGACTGGGCCACAGCTGTAGTTGTGCCCCTTTATAAAGGAAAAAGCTCGTAACAAGACTGCAAAAACTATAGAGGCATTAGCCTTCTCAGCATTGTTGGCAAATTGTATGCAAAGGTACTGATTAAAAGAGTTATGAAAGTAACCGACAAGAAAATATGAGATGTACAAGCGGGATTCCGAAAGGGTATGGGATGTACGGATCAGATTTTTTCTTTGCGAAGCATAGCGGAAAAGTTTTTGGCCAAAGGTCAAAAGGTCTATTGCGCATTCGTGGATTTGGAAAAGGCTTACGATAAAGTGGTGAGGAATGAAAAGTGGCGGTGCTGTCAATGTATGGGGTGGACAGCAGCCTCATTCGACCTCTCAAATCCCTTTATGAGGATTCTAGAGCTTGTGTGAGGATAAACGGGGCATACACTGACTGGTATACCATCGAGAAAGGTGTTAGACTGGGATGTGTAGCGTCGCCGTGGCTGTTCAACCTCTTCATGGACAGTTGTTTGCAAGATTTAAAACATAGTGACTGCGGATTAAGGATGAATGGGTTACTCGTCAAATGCCTCCTTTATGCTGATGATCAGCTAATACTTGCATCTTCAGCGGAGGAGTTGCAGGAGATGGTCACAATCATGCATGGTGCGTTAGAGAGGAAAGGAATGAAAGTGAATGTAAGTAAAATGAAAGTTATGATTTTTGAAAAGGAGGAATGCTTTACGGCTTGTAATGTTTTGATCGATGGACAGCGAGTGGAACGAGTGAATGAGTTTGTTTACTTAGGTACGTTGTTTACAAGAGACGGTAAGAATGAAGAAGATATTGAAAGAAGAGTTTATGCAGGTAATTGTGTGAATAGAGCCTCTGAAGGCGTTTATGAACAGTCAAAACGTGTCCAAAACGGCACGTTTGGCTGTGCATAGAGGGGTGTTAGTGCCTATCCTTATGTATGGTAGTGAAAGTTGGGTATGGCAGAAGAGACTTGAAAGTAGAATAAATGCTGTAGAAATGAGAGCACTGAGAAGTATGTGTGATGTATCTTTGACCGACAGAGTAAAGAATTGTGTGTTACGAGAGTGGTGTGGGGTAAAAGAAGATGTAGTGACAAGCATCGAGAAAGGCATGTTAAGATGGTTTGGGCACATGGAGAGAATGGATGACGAAAGACTGATAAAGAAGATATATAAGGCAAGTGGGAATGGGACAGGACGAAGGGGAAGACCTAGGCGGATGTTCTCTGACCGGATTGGAGATATCCTAAAAAAAGGACAGGGCAGAAGTACCCTAAACAGAAGAGCATGCATAAGAAACTTGATACGAGTGAATGAAGCAAGAGAGATATGTCAGGATCGTTGCAAATGGCGTTCCGTTGTCTCTGCCTACCCCTCCGGGAAACAGGCGTGAGTCTATGTACGTATGTATGTATTTCTGTGAAACAACTTTCTATACAACTCGTTAGAACAATAGTTTCATTTTTTGGTTCTCTAAAACGTCTCTTTGAAAGGAGTCAATCTAGGACTAAGTCAAGTATTGTTATTGTAAGGCCTATTGTGTTTGAAATTCTGCTATATTTGGAATAATGTTTAGTTTTTCTTTATATTCTGGTATTTTCTGTCTAATGCGATCAGTTACACAGCGGTTTTAAATCGACGCGGTAATGTAGTGTATTTAATGCTAAACTATGTTGTATTCCAAATAAATAAATAAATTACGATTGGGAATCTTCAACAAGCCTTAAACAAGCATTAGGTCTACGCAACTGTAGGTTGTTTACAAGTTGTAAATAGTGTGATAAGTAAGTATAAAGAACACACACAAATTGTTAGTGTTGTAAATTAGAACACAAACAATTTGTGTGTGTTCTTTCTACTTACTTATCACACTATTACCGGCTACGATCAACAAAACCCGGTCGAAACGAGAAAACTGAGGTATTTATTATTAAAAGTTTACTATACCTTTAATATGTTGTAAGATAAATAAATCGCTAAAGTGTATACATTTAATAACTACCTTTCCTACACGTTCTTAACACTACAATTCACTTTCCAGCCGTAATAAGTCTGGAATGGAGGTTTTTATATTGCTCTTTTAGATATCCACATTTTGAAAAAAAAACTTCCATATGCAATGAGGATCATTTCGTGTGCAAGCGAACTTTTTTGTTGCAAAACTGATTTAGTGTGTGTAATATATTTTGCATATTTCCGGCACTTTTAACTTCGTCCGTTGGAATAACTCTGTTTTCGGGGTTAACGTTCACTTTAATGGGTTTTTTATAAAAAGTTGGCTATATCAACTGTGCTTGTGCTTCGCGAATCAATTTTTCATTGTGAAGTTTTTATTGCTTATATACATAATTTGGGTTGAATTTAAATAACAGATGTTTATTTCGTGCTTATTTTTGGTGAGTTAAATCAAGTTTGAAGAGATGAGAGGTTATTTGAGTTTGGTGTTTAGAGTGCTAAAGGTACGTTATGAACTTTTGTTGTTCAATCATACAATTGTTAATCTAAGCTGTATTTGTATCGGTCGAATCTCATATCAAAACAATAAAAGTATGCTACATTAAATGACCTTAATACTTTGAAATGTCATTACACACATTATACAACCGATTCGATCGAGCGGTATGATTGAATTCTGTATAGAATTCAAAAATCCATGGATAGATTGAAAATGACCGTATGGTCAGTTTCAATCTATCCATGGATTTTGCTCCAAGAGACATATTTTGTGTGCACTTTATGTCAAATATGTACCTCTAATAGCCAAATCCATGAATTTATGGCATATTGAAAGTATTGAAACTAGCCTGTATGGTAACAGAGATTCGCGCGATTCGAACTAGAAGACGAGAAATCAATACCATGGGGGTGTTAGAGACTAGGTGCAAAACGTCCTCGAGTCTCACATATCTCCTCTGCCCAGCCCCAACTCGTATCAAAGGGAAGTGGACAGATTGAAATGCAGTATTTTTAGTGCATAAATAAAAAATAACAATAAATTGAAGGCAAAAATTGTAATCTTTTTAAGTACTAAAAGACAAATCATTAAGTAACAAACCATCAACAAATAATTCTCAATAAACAGCACTTAAAAATTAATGTATGCCTACAACGGTTAGTCGTTCGAGCTACTCTGAATTAAATATTTAACAGCCCGTACTAAGTGTTTCGATTCATTGAGGTGATTTTTAAGTGAGAAAGATTGCATGCAGGACAAATTGATTGAGTTCCAGTATATGCCAAGTCAAGTCAAGTCAAAATCCTTGATTCATTTAAAGCACAAAGTGACACTTATGAACGTCAAATTTAAAACATTATTACTTTAAGCTTCTACATTTACATTTACTGCGATGTTCGCAAAACAAGATAGAATCATAAGAAAGAACGGGCAATAAAACTCACGGTCCCTCTTTTCCATCGCCAGGTTTTTTATAATACATAACAATTAAACTTTTGTAAGGAGCTGTAACTGTTACACCTTCTATGCTACTTGTATATATTTACTGTACATAGTACTCAAGCCTATTCAAGTTAAATTTTGATGTTCATTTAGTTAGCCTCCTGAAAATAGACATGGTGAAACAAGAGCAACCACTTACATTATGTACCTAACAATACAGGCAATCCGCGCAAATGTCCAGAACTATGATGGAAATGATGCAATTAAATATCGAATTTGAATACCAGCCCTAAGACCGACATCGACCAGTCATCGCAAGTAGTACCCGTTCACGAGTATGACGCATGGGCCACCCATCATCCCTCTCGCCATATCAGAGGTACAGGGTTGACCCGACACGCGACGCCATCACAAGAAATGACATTTTAGTGAGCATGACGACAACGGCACACAAACCGGCAGTAATTAACAATCTGTTGGTATACTGACCATGAATGTGAATTACCTCCTTTTTCCAGATCGTTAATATTATCATAAATTTGTACAACGCGTAAAGAAATGCAAAATAGAACCTATATTTAATTGACATGATACCTTTTGAAATACAACCACCGATCGAACTGATTGAGTACAAGATAATAAAACATTTAATAAAATTAAACTTAATAAATAAAAAGTATTTCATGATGTGGTGCCGATTCCAAGAAGCATCATTTACATTATTTTATTTGGAATGGAATAATATTTAATTACATTTTTTTTATAGACTCGCGCCTTTATCCCTGTAGGGGAAGGCAGAGGCGTAATATTACATCCACATTTCGCCATGAATTTTAGGTCTCACGTAATAGCGGGCGAGCCAATTGCCGTACCGGGCACATCACCAGACTCCGTGCTGCTACTGAGAATTCGGAAAAACCCAGTAACACCTTTGCCCGACCCGGGAATCAAACTTGGGACCTCCGATTAGCAGTCGCATACGCTATCCACTGGACCACGGAGGCAGTCATTACATGTCATGAAAATTTTAATATTATCTACATAATTACCTAAGAATTATGTGAATACTGAAACAGATTATTTCCAAGCGCATTTGTCATTAAGATATTAATTCAAATCGTAATACGCCTTTGGCATTAGGTTATTTTTAATCTGTCAATCATGTGTTTTCTCTTTCCTTTAAAAAGACAACGCCTGCCTTGGGTATGTATCCTGGGTCATGAAGCACTTTAATAATATTCAATCATCGGATACAGAACATTTAAACTCGAAGCAGCTCATTTTTGTATTGGATCACACAATGCTTGTCCCGTGTGGGTATCGAACTACATTTAGCACAGTGTTAAACCACTACACCATCAAATTCTCCACCAGTTTTTTTGTCCTTTACGATTGTATCCCAAGCAAGTCCGAGTCATTGCGCTACTGAAACTCGATTCATCATTTAGGACTTATAGTAGCAACTAAGCCTTTTTGTTGTCACCAAGTCTCTCTCAAATTTATAAAATGACATTTAATATAAAAACATTCTATAACTTCTATAATGTCTGAACTGTCCAATGACTAACGTACGTCTAACCAGTCGCTTCATCTGATTGGGGTCACAATCAAATTAGAGCTTTAAAATATTTCAATAAATCGGCTACCATTTGCGATTCATTTGTCGAGCTTAGACAACTCAACTTGTTCATTTTTAATCAAAGCTAGAGAAAATTCGACCAGCTTTAAATGTCTTGACATAGTAAGGTTTGGAGTGAATTTAATGCGGTTTTGCTTTGTTAGGTTAAATTTTGGTGCATGTCTAAATGCTTAATGATATATGATTTGGAACGTATAGGTATATCCTTAAAGTCATAAAGACAATGATAACCTAGTCGAGCGACCAAAAGACTGCTACGTAGAGACTAACATTTTGAAGTTATGTGGATAAAAATGGTAAATAATCTATACCTTAGAGAGTATGTAAAGTCATGGGTAATGACTGTCAAGGAGATATTTGATAGGATTCGTGAGGAGTCAATACAACTGAATACTTTGAAGCTGGTCTAAGTAATGGAATATCGATATGCCTTTAGGTCGTGGCTTTCTGAATTTGATGTTAAGCGCTTTACCAAAAATGTAAACACGTTTTTCTGTTGACGACTATCATGTGCTGTCCTTAGGAAAACGCTATTTTAAAGTTGCTGCATCCATTTTACTTACTGTTAAGAATCAGTTCTTTCATTCCCTAAGATATTCTACTCGACTCTAGAATATATAGTTCTTTCTCGCAGGTCATGGTAAAGTATGCTTCGCTGCTATGGAACTTCGTAGAACAAACGCGGTGGTGTACTTAAGTGGCTTCCCCTAGCCATTAGTGAATAATCTCAGGCACCTTCTCTGCTTGCCACAAACTCGACTCGATGGCAAAGACGATGGCCTTAAGACTTTACTGCGAGACAAAGTATTAATACAGTGAAACTTGGCTAAGTGGGAACTGGATAAGTGAGAAACCTCTTTTATTAAAAACAACTATGAGGTCCCGGCCCTTTTTCAACGAATTACCTATGTTAATGAGACTTTTTGAACCTGTTTAAATGAGATTAGATTTCTAGGAATTTTTGATGTTTACCTCAATAATTGGGACTCTGGAGCTCAATTGCCTTTGTAAGTGAGACAATTTATCAGATTGGGACAGGTTTGGACACGACTGTTTACAACCAGCAGCCGACTTTTCAGGATTTCGTTTCTATGGACGATGATGTACTTACTCATTTCAGAAGAGCTCAATGATGGTTATATCGTTTCTACGTATTCTTCAGGCAGTGAGGCAATGGAAGCTTTAGAAACTTTACACAAGTATTTTGATTATATTTTGATTATATATGATATTTTGTATTTTGCTAGTTCTAAAAACAGGAGAAACAGGATCACATAACTAGCAATCAAATACAAACAGACGTAACCAGGTTTCACTGTATTAATAATAATAATAATATTCCTCAGAAGACACAGATACAGTTTTAGGTAGTAGAGCCTTGCTGATTTCAGCACGAATGGGCCGGCTCGACCGGGGTAGTACTACCCTCTCACAGAAAATCGACGTAAAGTAACAGTACCTAAACTGTTGCGTTTCGTTCGGTGAGTGAGAGTGCCGGAGGCCCTATCACCTATTCCTTCTCCCTCATCCCACTCCTCATCCTATCCCTTTTCCCAACCCCAAGGGGCGGCAACACACTTGTGACTCCTATGGTGTTCCTTGTGTCCATGGGCGGTGGTAATTGCTTACCACCAGGCAATCCGTCTGCTCGTTTGCCGCCTATTACCATAAAAAAATACAAATAGTATTAAACTTAAGGGTACAGTTTTCAAAGAAGTGGAAAGAGCAACAAACTCCTGTACTAGTTAAAAACTCTAAAACAGGCAGTTGGGTCCCTCTGAAAAAAATTATGATTTGTATTTTATAAATAAAGCTGTTGCTGTATTTAACTGCTGAATTAAAATATTCGACAGTACATATAAAAATATACATACCTATTTAATCAAGTTATAAGAAACTCTCACATTACCTTCAGCTGTATAAAGTTTATTACAAAATAAAATCCGCAGTATCCAGTTGGAATAAAAGCTAAATACAGATTAAAGGAACAAACAACAGTACAGATTCAAGTTAAACCAGTAGTAAATCGAAGTTCGTCCTCTTGCGTCAAACTTATAACGCTAACTACGACGGTGCTACGTGATACGATTCTGTAAGATTGAACTGTCAGGGGCTATATACATTCTAAGGTTAGTTTCCATTTTAACCATTTACTCACAAAATATGGGTAGACATACAGGTGGTAAACATAATATTAAGTATCCACATATTGACCATTACTGGCGTATGAGATTAAGGGCGCTTTCAATTTAGACGGTTGGTGCCGGACTGCTGCCGGACGGTTGTTACGACAATGAGCCGTACTGCTGCCGGACGGCAGCAGTACGACGTGAATCGTCTTGTTAGAAGAGATACGCGGCTGTAGTCCAACCGAATTTTAGTGATTTCAATCGAAACCAGACTTCAGTACTGGTTTCAATGGAGATCACTGGTGCCATTGACTCTGACTTAAAAGAAACTTTAGCTTATTTTTTTAGTATTTTTGAATGTCTGTAGAATGTTTCTATGAATTATATTATATGATAAACATAAAAAAGCCTTTTATTTCACACCTTTTTTTTTAGTGTCGGCTTGGAAAATCCTCAGGGACAGAAGAACTGTCCCTCGCACCAGCACCTTTGGACGCATCCTGCGCAGGCCTCCGTCAAGCCCACGCGGAGCGTCCACTCCCGGGATCTCACTTAGCTTTACCGTGGGTGACCAAACCACGGTTACTGAGCCCCCTCACCACGACAAGGTGGAGATCCCACGGGGGTGTTTTATTTTACACCTTTGCAATATAATAGTTAATAGTAATATTTTTAATTTTTAATCCATGCAATAATACTATGAATTATAAAAGATTTATTTTTATAGACTCACGCCTGTATACCCGAAGGGGTAGGCATCGGTGTAATATTAGACGCACATATCGCCATGAATTTTCAGGTCCAAATTATATATGACTTAGTTAAAAATGGAATTTAACGTTCACCACACTAGCCAACAACATTGTTGCCGTGCCGCCAACGGACGTGCGCCGTACTGCTCTTGCACGACCTTGCGTCGACAGATTTTGTATGAAAAATCATATCCGCCCGTGTGCAGTACGATACCCGAACTGCAGCAGTCCAGCACCAACCGTCTAATTTGAAAGCGCCCTTAAACTTATACAGTTCGATACAATACAATTTAGATTCTAAGTTGGCATTACAAAATAAATTTAAATAAAAATACAAACAATAAATAAACCTAACAAGTTGGCATCACAGAATACTTTACATATGAGGGATTATTTGCCAAGGCGTAACATGTAGACTTAGTATTCCGTATTTTAAAGTAATTGTACTCAGGGTCGCATATGGCTTGCACGTTCTACGACAGTACAAAATTGTCTTATATATTGGTAATAAATATTTTTTCAATACCTACATATTTTGTTCACATACATTTTTTTTATCGTTCAGAAGCAAATTTTTGTGTGATGAGCGCCATTATTAATTCAATGCCTAGGTGTACATAATTTGTCTTTAAAATGTATGTAGGTTTGAAAGAATATGTCAGGATGATTATTTTTACCTGGTTACGATATTTAAGCGCCTAGTTTGAAATTGGATTACCGTTTGTAAGATTTTCTATTCCTTTATTTCCTTTTCTTAAAAATAACACAAGGCATGGGCTTCCTATAATCCAATCCTTAACAATTATGAAACCAAGTTTGGTAAACATATTTTAGCACATTCAGCTTTTGGCAATGAGCTACTCTTTTATGTAAAGTAAAGAAGTATGTTGTGCCAGAAATGATCATCCGAGGGTGTGAGATGATCGTGGAGCATAACTTCGAGACAATAATATTGTATGAGTAAAACATAAAAATATGACGTCTCTAGGTTTATATGTAACTAGACGTCGCCAGCGGCTTCGCTCGCGTCAATTATACAAATAAACCTCCCTCTTGAATAATTCTATCTATAAAAAAAACGCATTGAAATCCGTTGCGTAGTTTTTAAGATTTAATCATACATAGGGACAGACAGACAGAACACAGACTTTGTTTTATACTATGTAGTGATAATGACTGTATGAGCTCCCGTCACGGAAGTTTTCCGACGTGAACCGTCCCATTAAAATCGGTTTCCTGTATCACCGTAGGGGTAGGCAAAAGGTGTAATATTAAACCCACATTTCGCCACGATTTTTAAGCCCCACGTAATAGGGGGCGAGCCTATTGCCGGAACTGGGCCCATCACCAGATTCCGTGCTGCTACTGAGAATTCGGAAAAACCCAGTAACACTTTTGCCCGACCCCGGAATCGAACCAGGGACCTCCGTTCAGCACCAGCATACGCTATTCACTGGACCAAGGAGGCAGTCAATGTAAAATGTGTGTGACCCTTAATATTGCAACTTAAGCCGTTTTATATTAAAGTAACTGTAGCCAACACTACGTGTTACTTCCAGGGTTTTGCAATACGTCCCGTTCGAATGTGTTCTACCCTTAACAGAGTTACGATTATTTTGACGACGGATTTTTGTCCGAGTGGGCAGTGGGAGTTGGCTCATTTGTCACTTCACTGTGTGTAAAGGATGTTTCTTTTTCACGTGTTTATACGTGTCGTTCAAATGTGTTTTTCCCTTAACAGTGTCACGATTATTTTGACGATGGATTGTTGTTCGAGTGGGAAGTGGGAGTTGGTTCATTTGTCACTTCACTGTGTGCTAAAGGATATTTCTTTTTCACGTGTTTGCACGAATGCGTTACGTTTGAGGCTTGTTTTATTTGTTCCACTTCGTAAATTTAAATGAAGCTGCTATTAAATTACAAATTATGGAATACCATTTTGTTTTGGGGATATAAAAAATACTTTAAGGAAATGAAAACAGTTTAATATTATTACAAATCAGTCCTACATTTATGTGTAGTAATTGACAGCCTTCTATCAAATATCTTAATTAAAAAATAAAATCTAACACAAAATACAAAAATACAAATTAGTCACCAAATATGGAATAGGATCCATATATGGAATATAAGCATAAACTATCATACTAAAAACAAAAATAGACATAAACATCAATGAGATCAAATAACTTTAAATAAGAAAATTGTGAAAAATAAAAAAGAAGTAGCTTCATTCACTTGCAGAAGTCACAGATCCATGTATCAAACTCAGGATCAGCACAATCATAATGAGCCCAGAGTCCACACATTATGCACTTAATCCAGGTGTCTCCAAAAAAGCACCCAATTATGGCATATTCCATAATTAAGCACCAACACCTGCTGTCCATATTTGGATTTCTATTCTAGTTCAAACTAGTATCAATATTTTTTCAAGACGCAATATTTTAATTACAGAAGGTCACAAAATATTAAAATAAACGTAATATCGATATACTCAATAATATAACAAGTCTGTATTGATGCATAATAACCGATAATACTCGTTTAATACGTACCTTTAAATTTTCTGCGAGAAAACAAAACAAAACAGGCCTGCCACACGCGTATCGTTCGCGCAACTGACACAAAGGTGTCAGTGCGATAGTAATGAGAGCTAGTGAAATAGAAGACGGTCGTGTATTGCGTTTCAAACGTATACTTTTGGAGAAAACAAGGTATCCCATTTTAGGATACTATTCCATATTTGGTTACTTTCCTCTAATGAAGGTGATTTTCAAGCTATGTGAACAGCCGTGATACTTCAATTATTATAGCGGTGATACCAATTTGTAATTAATTTGCGATTCAATATGTCGTGGGTTCAATATAATGGACCAAATTGCTTACATCAATTGACTCATACCACAAAAATATCACCTGAAATTAAAATAATAATATATCCATTCATACTATAAAATAAACACCAATGGATAGCGTCCTAAGGATGGTTTAGGTGGATAATGCACGCAGGTGGAGCCGCGGGCGAAGTTAGTGGAAAATTATTTTTTATAAATGTATTTTATTGAAATTCATACTAAACGAATTCCATCACAAAAGGCAACGGCCGCACTTATGGCACAACAAATCGGCTGCTCTACGGAACGGAAAAACAAAGTAATTGCAGTCAAGCAAAATTACCAGGAGGAGCAAAAAAACGAAAATCACAAATTTAAAACGTACTGCCGACAACTTAGGTACTTTTGTTAGTTCATAATTTGTAAAATAATTAGTTCTATCTGTTTCAAAGCAATTTTTTGAGTAATTATTGGTAACTTTCCTTTATATTGAAAATAATATTTTTCTATAGACATAAAATTAATTTTAAATAAAAATAACAATTCAGTAACAAAGTAACTACAGTCACTTTGTTTTTTAAATAATTTAAAAAGAGATGGACAAGTTAGGTTTTAGTTTTAATAACAAAGCAAATGCATTTAATTGTTTTTAACAAAGACAATGAAGCCAATTAAAAATTAATATACCTGCTATAAGATTTGTTGGCTTTTGCTTTTTATGAATCACATAATTTGTAAGAATTGTAAAAACTAGTTCATCTTAGGATTTATTAAGATAAGTGTCACTCAAGGAATAGGGCATGTACATAACGGTTACCTAAAATAAATTAAAAAATCATAGATATAAGTTGTAATCATATAATGAAGTATTCAATCAATCCGCCTATCGCACCTAAAATAAATTTAAAAATCATAGATATAAGTTGTAATCATATAATGAAGTATTAAATCAATCCGCCTATCGCTGTCTACTGCTGGACATGGGCCTCGCCCAACACGCGTCACAGTACACGGTCCTCAACCTTCCGCATCCAGTCTGTCCCAGCCACCTTTTCCAGGTCGTCGGTCTACCTAGCCGGGGCCGCCCTACCTTACGCTTGCCGAGGCGTGGTCTCCACTCTAGAACACGCTTGCTCCATCGGCCATCGGCGTCCTTCTACAGATATGTCCAGCCCACTGCCACTTGAGCTTACTGATTCCGTGAGCTATGCCGGTAATTTTGGTTATTTGTCAGATAACTACGTTTCGGATTTTATCCTTCAAAGAGACGCCAAGCATAGCCCGTTCCATAGCTCGCTGCGTGACTTTTAGTTTGTGGACTAGTCCCACTGTGAGTGTCCACGTCTCGGCACCGTACGTCATAACAGGTAAAACGTATTAGTTGAAGACTTTGGTCTTCGCACCTACCACAGTTGCGAAGAGAAAACTCCATTGACCGCAGGATAGTTGGATCTTGCGGTCGATTTCTTTCTCGAAGTTGTTTCAACCAAGCTGGACTACTTGACCAAGGTAGACATACTCTTGAACAACTTCGAGCGTCGATCCGTCGACATAAACCGGTCCCAGAACAATGTGTTCGTTGAACATAATCTTGGTTTTATCCAAGTTCATGCCGAGACCGACCCGTCGAGAGGCTCCATTTAGGCTGTGCAGCATCTCACTCAGCTTTTCCAGGCTACGATGACGATATCGCCGGCAAACCGAAGGTGGGATATGTACTCACCGTCCAGTCCAGTCCAGCGTCTTAAAGACGTCTTCGAGTGCGTTGGTGAAGAGCTTAGGGGATATTACATCCCCTTACCTCACCGCTCTACTCAACTCAATGGGGCTGGTTTTACTGTCCTGGAGCTGGACGGTCATAGTGGCCGTGTCGTACAAACATCTCAACATCTCGATGTAGCGCCAATCGATGCAACACCGCTGCAGAGCATCCAGAATCGCCCAGGTTTCGATGGAATCGAAGGCTTTCTCATAGTCCACGAAAGCCATACAAAGCGGCTGATTGTACTCGTTGGTCTTCTGTACAATCTGCCGAACAGTATGGATGTGGTCTACGGTGCTGTAGTCTTTAAACCCGGCTTGTTCCGGTGGCTGAAAATGGTCGAGTTTTCTGGCGAGGCGGTTTGTTAGGACTCTCGAGAACAACTTGTAGACGTGGCTCAGGAGTGAGATGGGTCTATAGTTTTTCAGCAGGGTTTTGTCACCTTTTTTGAAAAACAAAACCACCGCACTCCAACTCCACGCCTGAGGTGTTAGGCCTTGGTGGATAACGGAATGAAACAGGCTCGCCAGCTCTTTCAGAACTGTTGTCCCACCTGCTTTTAAGAGCTCTGTGGTGATTCCGTCATCCCCTGTTGTTCTTAGGCTGCTCGAGAGCCACTCTTACCTCGCTCTGGTTGACATCAGGGATGTCATCCGTGTTATGGCGCGTGAGTTGGGCTCTGTGGTCATCATCGCTGGGTCTCGTGGGCTTAGACATCCGTGATGCGTACAACTCCTTGTAGAAACTCTCAATTTCAGCGAGAAACTCGAACTTTGAGGTTACGGTTTTGCCATCCGCAGTATTGAGTTTTACAGATGAATTCTACCAAGCTGGCGAGCGAAGACTTTGGTGCCTCGATTCTGTTCAATCGCATCAAATTAATATATACTTCCGATCAGACATGATGAAGTCTATCTCATTCCTTGTCACAGTATTGGGGCTTCGCCATGTCCATTTTCTATGAAGAAATCTATCCTTCTTCTTGAAGAAGGAGTTCATTAAAAAGAGCCCCTGTGACTCCAGAAAGTTGACTAGCATTTGCCACCTGTGATTTCGGCGCCCCACGCCATAGAGTCCGATTTTCGTTTCGCCCCGTTCTTGTACTCCCACTTTGGCATTAAAATCCCCCATAACAACGCTGTAGTGTGTCTTGGTGGTATGATGTAGAGCTTTAGTAATATCTTCATACATGGCTTCGACTATGTCATCGCAGTATTTCGAGATCGGCGCATATACCTGTACCACCTTCAGAGAGTATCGTCCTGTCTGTGACCCTTAATATGAGGCACGCTACCCGTGTCGACACACTGCTGATTTCTACAACGCTGTTAGTGAGAGATTTGTTAACGAGGAAACCAACACCGCCCTGAGAGGGTTGATCATCTCCTCGAAAGTAGAACAGCTTGCCTGAATCAAGGGTTCTCGTGTCCTCCCCCTGTCTTCGGACTTCAGACAACACCAATATATGCCAGTTTATATGACCTAGTTCTACTTCGAGTTCGGTGATGTGTTGGTCCAGCCGTAGAGAGCGTCCATTGTACGTAGCCAGGGTCAGTTTCTTGTGTAGTGCCGTAGCCCGGAGATTCTTAGCACCCCCTGCCCCGCTATTACCGCAACCGCTACCGTAGTTGCGGACAGCGGGACTACCGTACTACTATACCGCGCTGGCCAGACGAGTTGGTATAGGGTTTGGTTTCAAGTTTTCCATCTCTTCGCAAAGATATTATTCGCTTTTTGCTATTTTCTTAGTTGCCTTTTACGACACCCACGGAATGAAATGGGGTAGTGACACTTGTATTATTTAATCGTCACTACACGAACAGTTTATTAACAAATTGATTAATATTTCTTATAGACAGCCAAATCAAAACAGAATAATAGGTACTACTTCATGTATGCCTACGATATATTTTGTAAATAGGTATTTACGAAATGTAAACACACAATACAAATAATTGGACATTTGCACTTACATTTGTGCTAACTGTACCATAGTTCTCGAACGTAAACTGTGGCTATTTTGCATTTTAAATATTTTCTAAACAAAACACAAAACACACAAGAATCACGCGCTTCGGCAAACTTATGACACGAAGTTGTAAGTTTAAATGTGGGAAAACTGACATTTGAAAGGTGATAAAACCGAGTAATTCAAATAATTTAGACATTTGAAATTAACAAATGAACGACAGCATATTAAAAACCAAGTAAATGGGATATAGTAATACCTTGAATTGATTTACAAAAAAGAAACAAAGCAACTGTTATTCAGTTGCTATATTTTACATTATTTTGTCATTTTACTTGCTTTATTTTTACGTTAACAAATTTGCCATTTTGCCCATTTTTAACAATCCAAAAACAAAGTAAATAAAATAAAAAACAATGTAATCGACGTGCAATTATTTTGTTTTTGCTTAGACATTGTGGTTTACTATGTTTTACCGTAGATATGTTGGAGAAGTGCCTGCAGTTACTTTATTTTACAAAGTTTTATCTCGAAAAATAAAGCCTTTTCGATGATTCTGTAAATGTAGCAGTGTCCGTTATAGGCAAAATGTTCCAAATATGTAAAAAAACTGATTTTGAAAAATATTTTAGTTGCTTTGTTTTTCCGTAGCACAGCCAAAATATTCAGTTGATTAAAACTCGGAACAATCATTTATGGAACACAGTTTCGTCCTATGTGGTCTTCGAACCCAAAACACTCCGCGCAATACTAAACGACGTGGTCAATAGAGTGTAATTAACAAGGAGGCTACTTAACAGGCTTCCTGTGCGAATTATAATACAATTAAAAATCAATTGTTACACACATACATACATAGACTCACGCCTGTTTCCCGGTGGGGTAGGCAGAGACAACGGAACGCCATTTGCACCGATACTGACATATCTCTCTTGCTTCATTCACTCCCATCAAGTTTCTCATGCATGCTCAAAATTAATTGTTATGAATCATAATATGTGATACTTGGGAAATGGGTTTAACAAAAATTTATTTGGATAGACAGCCATCTAAATACTTCAAACAAGTAAAATCTCATTAAAACCAATCACAATTATTTCCAGCAGCTGCTTTTTCAATTCCAGTGTGATTTACCGGAACAAAGAGCAAGACAAAACTTCGTAAATGAAAGCTCAACATAAATAAGTGGACAGGAATTAACTATGGAGGTCTCAAGACAATTGCACTGGATTGCAAACAGTTTCACAACTTTTATTTAACTGGGACACTGGTATCGTATAAATTAATTTATGTCCATCAATCAGGGGAATTCAAAAGGCGATGAACGTAATTAGAGATGTGTTATTTTTTGTAGCTGAGCATGACTTGTTTCGACATGGTCGGTTCAGCGAGACCTAATTCAGCAAATGAACAATTATAACGACTGCATCGTTGGTCTAGCGGCATAAATGTGCGCGCGGGATTGGGAGGTCTCGGGTTCGATTCCCGGGTCGGGCAAAGTGTTATTGGGTTTTTCCGTTAGGAAATTCTCAGTAGCAGCACGGAATCTGGTAATGTGCCCGGTACGGCAATAGGCTCGCCCCCTATTACGTGGGACCTAAAAATTCTTGGCGAAATGTGGGTGTAATGTTGCACCTCTGCCTACCCCTTCGGCGATACAGGCGTGAGTTTATAAAAAAATATAAAAAAAATATAACAAATAGTCTATTGCTCAACATAGGTGTAAACTGAAGTTGTTTTACCTTAATAAAGTGAAGTGTAACTAGGTTGTCATCATCATCGTCAGAGCTGGATAAACTGCCCCACTGCTGCTCCAGGTCCTGGTCCACTAAATTCGTGTTAGCTATATGACACCTTACATATATTTCAAGAACATTATGGACAATTTTCCTTGGCCAGCAAAAGCTTTGCCGAGTCTTTTCGTCATCCCTACGGCAAAGCCTTAAGACAAAAGTCTTCAACGAGTACGTCCTACCCGTTATGACTTACGGTGTCGAGACGTGGACACTGACGGTGCGACTAGTCCACCAATTTGAAGTCGCTCAGCGAGCTATTGAGAGGGCTATGCTCGGAGTTTCTCTGAAGGATCAAATTCGAAATGAAGTGATCCACAGAGAACCAAGGTATTCGACATAGCTCAGAGAATTAGCACGTTGAAGTGGCAGTGGGCTGGTCACATCTGTCGCAGAACCGATAACCGATGGAGTAGTCGTGTCCTAGAGTGGAGACCGCGCCTTGGCAAACGTAGTGTAGGACGCCATCCGGCTAGATGGAGTGACGATATACGCAAAGTGGCTGGCAGCGGCTGGACACGAAGAGCTGCAAATCGGGCTCAGTGGCGTGCCATTGGAGAGGCCTATATCCAGCAGTGGATTACGGCAGGCTGATGATGATGATGGACAATTTCCACTTACAGGCAGCTCTCTGCTTTCCTTTATCGGTACTTTTTAGCCTACCGACTTCCATTGCTGGACATAAGCCACCCATGGCTCTCCACACAAGCCAACCTGGAACCATTCTGTTTAGAAAGCAATAATGAATAATATAATACGCATATCGCTGCTTCAATTCAAAACTACCACAAATAAAAAGATGCAAAAAAGTTTTTATTTAAAAAATACAATCATAACCCTTTATAATTTTATATTTAAAAAAGACACCCATTGATTTTGCATTTTGGAGTACACAAACAATGCAACCTTTACTTTTGAATTTTCGTTTTAAAAGCGCTAAATATGATCTAAGCTACCATGTTGTCAGTTGCGCGTCGACAACTGAAGTGAAAGCACGTTTCTTTTGTGCAAAAGTGCCATATCACAAAAATTTATCTGTGTTGTTAATTAATTTTATACAGAAGACGACCATATTTCGGAATACTCCACTTTCGAAAAAAGGATTCACGTAAGTATGACACAATTTTTAAATCAAAGGAACCATATTACAAAACTGTTTGTTTTGCACAGAAAATATACTTATATGAACTTAAATCTTTTGATCTAAATAAACTTATGAGACAATGTGTTCGTTTTGCATTTAAATTATTTAATCTAAAGTACGGTATTTAAAAATAGTTAATTTTGAAAATAACAGATCAAGTTTTTCAAATTATCATTTCAAATCAAAAGGACCGTATTTAGGAATACACTTGTTTTGCTTTTATTTTATGAGAGTTGTTAACATACATAGATTATTCAATAAAGCCATGTTTCGAGATACATCACTTTAGCATGTATTGTCAGTTTAAAATTGTAGGTATGTTTTTACGTATAGCATAGTACAATAGGAATAGTGGGATAGCTTCATACAAATCGGCCGCCGCCAGTTTGAATGTACCTACGCGTGAGTCGCCGGCGGCGGCGCCGTGTACCCACGCACTTTCATGCACACCATCTCACAACCGAACGGGGTGGCCGGAGCCTCTGTACGGGATGCACCACGCGTTTGATCGCGCGCATTCACGTAATACACTGCTCGCCCGCTCGAAAATGTATTTAACTTACAGCCCATTTATGAATTAGTAAAACGTTTTAATATATTACATTGTTTTAAACCTAGTGCTGTCATAATACGCAAATAAAATTTAACTAAAAATAAAAGTGATAACCCAATGCGTCAACTTAAGAATAGGCAATTAACTCGCCGATCGTCCTTATCTAACCTGCTATTCTTATTGTACCAGCCTCGGCGCAAACATGCCACCGACATAGCCACCGATGGCCAGCGACAAGCAGTTCACACGATTTTGCATACATTTTGTAGTGAACGTGAGCGGCACGTGTGGCCAGTGGCACCCATTCACGTTTCATTGTTTATATTACTAATATTTCGTAGGTCATCATTCTCCTAGCGTTATCCCAGTTTCAATCTGGCTGAATATTAGCTTTTCCACGGAGCGACTGCCTGTCTGCCTCCGCAACCCGAACGGATAGCGAAATTCCATGGTTAAGACTAGTGTCAGTTTATTTAGAAGGTACTGACGCCCTATAACGGCTGTCAAAGATCTTCATAACAACCGGGACCGACGTCTTAAAGTGCTCTCCGAGGCACGAGGCAAGCGATAATTAGCAATTTAATACGCACATAACTCCAAAAAGTCATTGGTGTACGCCCTGGATTCGAACTCGATACCCTCTGCATGGCAGTTTGTTGGTATCTCCACTAGGCTATCGCTGCCTAGTAATATTTCGTAGGTATTACCTTAAAATAAATTAATTTAATTTTAAAGTTATTAATTTTTTATACTTTTTGTTTACTAGTAGGAAGTTTAATAATTTTAAGAGCTCCAGGCTCCTTTTGAGGAGGCGCTTAAATCGGCGGCTGGATCTTTGGTATTTTATGGCCTATACGTACCAAAGCCACCCTACAACCTAAGCCTCATTACATTATTATTTTTTGTTTACAGAATGAGTAGAAGAGTACATACAACACTCAACATGGTAAGAGTAATATCAGTAAAATTAATGGCGAAAATGTTCAAGATTTGGGCAAATATCCGCAAACTAACTGTTCAATGTTGGAAGAAACAGATTTCTATTCCTGACAGCCGACACAGTTTCATTTGTCTTTACTTGATGATGAATGTTTGAAAAGTGTACCAAACGTGGTTATTCCAGAAAGTGTTTGTGATGGCGATAAATAATTAATAATTAGCGAAAAAGAGATAAATAATTTTGTTTAGATTTTTTTAACGTTTTCTCCATAATATCTCTGCCTTATTTTGAGTTTTGAAAAACTTATGTTAGTTTTGCTAATTAGCGTGGTCAATTTAATAAATGATGATGATTATTTAAAGATTTTAAAATTATAAGCATATATTAATATAAACTAATACATTTTATTAAGTACATACAAATGGTTGTGATCTCATAAATGTTTCTAATTGCATTTTAATAGTTGGTGTTGATTTCAAAGTTAAGAGTATAAGAAAGCTTTTTATTTGTTACTAGTCGACGCCAGCGGCTTCGCACGCACATATTTTCGAATTTCCCGTTTTGCCCGATCCCGTGGGAGTTTCGAAAAATCCCGGCTTAGTGCACCCCTACGGTGCCCAAGAAACATACATGCTAAATTTCATCTTCTTACGACCAGTAGTTTCGGCTGTAACGTGTCTGTCAGTCAGTCAGTAACGCAAGGATTTTATATATTAAGATTTTGAGAAAAGCTTTGATTTTTTTTTAAGTTTTTGATAGCATTTTTGTTATATTATTAAATTACATGGTGATTTTATAATAAAGCTATAAACTTTTATAGAAAAACATGATTAATACATTTATTTTTTTGACTTATGGTTGTTTTATTCCATATTTCGTATATGTTAAACATGTTATTTATATTCAAAAGTAACTTATATGCTTATATCTGCTCTAGCATTACGATTATTATTTAAATAATTAAAACGTTTAATGGTGCTTAAAAATACGCTTCTAACAATATATACTATGCATATAATTTACTTAAATTTACTTATAAGGAAGAATTAGACAAAATATAGTATTTTTTTTCTTTGATTAGCTCTGCTGTAAAAAGTGTTATTTAGGTTTATGGTAGTTTTGAATTGAAGCAGCGATATATCTTCGAAAAATATTGATGCGCGCCATGAGTCTAAGCTCGAGACCCTCTGAGTAGTAGTGTAATGGCCTCTGGTTCTGCATGCTAGCTTAGCATGCATCATTGCATTTAAAATAATCATAGTTGATTAGTAATAGAGAATAATGATAAACATGAATTAAAAGTATTATTTGGTGACCAGATTTACTGATATTTTTTTTTAAATATGCGAATAAATTAAAAGATGTCTTAGCCACGTAGGCCCCTAAATATTTAAGGGGAAGGCCTACACTATAGACTAACAGAACTACTCAGCACCGATGTCGGATGTCGATTTAAAATCAGTTTGTGGTTCCTGATATTAACGTTAAAAAGCAAAGAATATTCTTGGCTTTATTATTATAATATATGAAAAGAAACTGGTGATTATAATAACTAAGAATATGAGGATTCTAATACCCATGATTTCTTTGAAAATATAAAAATACAAATTGCTACCAATACTCAGAAAATATCCACTTCAATTAAGTGCTGCACTTCGAAAAAAAAATCGCATGAACTTAAAAGATAACTTAACAGTTACATAGCCTGAACTCTTTATGAACCCTAATTAACTGTGAACATATAGCTGGAGACCGCAGGTGTCTTTTTATTTAACTTTAGAATCCTGTATCTCTACATTCTTTTAGAACCAAGCTATTTACGTAGTATATCGAGAAGTTTATTACTTGCTAAAGGTTTTTAATGCTTTGGAAACTGCTTGAGGTAGTGAGACACATCTTATTTCATCAGATTACGCTAAAATGACGTCATGGCTAGGGTAACGACCACTGTTATGCCAAATTTGGGCATAACAGTGGTCGTTACCCTAGCCATGACGTCATTTTAGCGTAATCTACAGCGCGTAATCTTTATATGACGTTCCTTTCGTAGTATATTGATTATTTTTTTTTATAAAAGAAACTAATTCTATAGAAAGACTTTAGTAGCCAATTCGATTTGAAATTCCCGAAAGCAAAGGTATTTACGTTTCAACGTAAAAGACCTATTTATAATTTTTTCTCGAGTTTTTTGTTTCATATTTACCGAGTATTCCGACGTGCCTATATATTTATGGTTCTACAATGGCTTACTTCTTGTAATAAATATACTTTTAATAATCTTGAGATGGTAGTATATTTGGACCATAGTTTGAGAAATAATGTAAAAAAGTTTTTGATTCACTGCTCTCAAAGTCGTTAACATCTTACTTCTAAATTGGCATTACTTTTAATTTCTTAGAACCGAATGTAAGATTATGATTTTAGCACTCCAAATTAGGCTCGAATCAAAGAAAGTAATTCTTCATGAAAAATGTTTACGTACTTTGTAATTAATTGATATAATAAGTCTTATTTTTCCAAAGACAAAATAGAGTTAAGCTAGAATCTAAGGTCACTTTTACTGTAAAGAAAGGCATAGGTCAGTAAACTTACAGAGGTAATGATGAATTAATGATGAAATCTTCAACTCTTAAGGACGAGACACTTTTCACCTAGCTATTTTTGAATAATTTTACTCTATTAATTCATCCTGTCATAAATAACTATGTATACTCTTAAGTTTATTTAACCTTTCCTAATCTAAATAAATACCGTATCTAAGGTTTAAGCCGATACGTTAA
The DNA here is from genome assembly GCA_944739405.2 of Euclidia mi. Classification (NCBI taxonomy): domain Eukaryota; kingdom Metazoa; phylum Arthropoda; class Insecta; order Lepidoptera; family Erebidae; genus Euclidia; species Euclidia mi. The sequence continues at coordinate 24,522,969 of OX123192.2, read as the reverse complement.
AGAGGTAGCAAGTACTTAAATACTTGCTACCTGTTTTTTTGACCAGCTTATATCGATCGTAGGCAAGCTTTCGAATAAAGAAGTAACTTATCGTAAAACTGGTAATCTTGTAAACAAATCGTGATAATTCAAAATCTTTTTAAATTCGATACTGCTTACGATATTAACTTGTCGGCAATTCAAGTCGTTTTTTAACTACATTATTGCATAAAAATAGTAACATGATAGGAATGTTGCATCGTTAGCAAATCTGATGTCATGGTACGATTCTCATAAGAGCAATAAAGGAGATGTACCATTTGGCCATACATTATGGGCCTGGCACGGACAAACACGAAACCATGTATATTTTGAAGATAAATGACTACTCTATTAACCTGTATAATTTTTTAAAAAATAACTTTTGGTGGAACTAAGATACGAGATATTTGAAATGGAAATTATTCCACAACTAAATATACCTCAAAATTGAATTTTAACATATACACCGCTATTTTTTAATTAGTACAAAAAAATTAACAGGGCACTAAGTATCTTTAACTGATCATAATTATGTAGTTGAAAAATAAAAACACTAAGTCCCAAAACTGTCTCAAAACTGTCCACAAAAATACGTGATAATTGGTAAATGCAATACTAATACTATGACCGACCCGTGTACTATCATACCATTGATAAATTAACCCCCCCCCCCCCGCCCCTCTGCGCCTGCGCCACGCCCCGACGATGCGAGAAACAGTACTAAATTACTAGCGAAAGTCAGCGTATCTAATTTCGTTGCAAAACTAAATTGTTTGTCTACGTTTGCCCGACGCGATGGCCTATCATATCAGTTCATATCACGGGAGTATGTAGCTATGCTTCGTGCGTACTTTTTGAGTGGAAAAATCGCGAGTGCAGCTGTGTACCCATGGACATCGTATTGTGAGTGTACAAAAGTGACCGGGTCAGTGTCAAACAATTAAAACAGTGCATATTGGATGCTTTTGACAATGGTGGTGGACATTTCGAAGGACAATGGAAATACTTGTAAGTTTAGTAAATAATACGTACTTAAGTAAATAATAATTTGATGCAGGCGCCTCAAAATCGGTCTGTGTTCTCCACACACCTTGAGGAAGGCCTATGTCCAACAGTGGACGTCTCTAGGCTGACATGATGATGATAAAATAATTTGTAAATAGCAGATGATTCTAACTTCATAAATACGCCAAAATTACTCTTTTCTTTTAGTCCAGAACACCATCTTTTATTTTGATATTTGTTTGCTTTCTAATTACATACCTCCGTATTGAATTACTTGTTAAACGATAAATTTTACCGGTCCTACGCCCGAATGAAGTATGAAGGAGAGGGTAGAACTAACAAAATTAAAAAATAACTACCAACATTTATTATTTTTCTTCATTTTATTTTCTATTGCTACCTACATCATAAGTGCGACAGAGAGAATGCGAATGAGTAGGATGGAATATTATCAACGAATTAGTGAATGGATTGTAAAATATGACTATGATTTAAGTGAGATTTTCTACAATAAACAAATGATAATAACTTTACTCTTTATTGATATTATGAAATTCTTACGTCACATATATGATAATAATATCTTCGCTAATCTGTCCTTAAAGTTTTTGTACTAATAAAAAAATAGCGGTGTATATAATACCTAGATGCAAATAAAGGTATGTCTTTGTGTCATATAGAACAAAAACTACATAAAGAGAGGCCAATAATAATGAATAATCACCTGTGTACTAGGGAAACTCGTACTATACTCGTCCAAAAACACTATCCACAATCACAAACACCGCTGCATATCCTTAGCATGGGTAGAAGGTAGAGATAATTATTATTGAATTAATATTCAATTACATTACAATTAAAACCGTACGAAAACACCAACAAAATCAGAGCAAAATATTCACGATGCAACACGAATGACATAACAGATAAAAAATGTGATGCAATTGGTTTGAAAAAATATTTGTACTATCGATTAAAAAACAAAACGATTTTTACCGATTAATAATTATTTAATCTTAATATATAAAATCCTTGCGTTACTGACTGACTGACAGACACGCTACAGCCAAAACTATTGGGCGCAGGAAGCTGAAATTTGGCATGTATGTTCCTTGGGGACCGTAGGGGTGCACTAAGAAGGGATTTCTCGAAATTCCCACGGGATCGGCCAAAACGGGTAAATTTAAAAAAAATGCAGGCGTAGCTGCTGGCGTCCTCTAGTATATAATAAATTATATATTTCTTGATTCTTTTTACAAATATATTTATAAAGTTAATAAAAGATATTGTTTTCTTATATAGTAATAAAAATATTATTTCCTTAAAATAATTTCTGCCTACCATACTTCATTTTATTTTTAATGCTGGCAACATAAGACATTCATCCGCTATTACCATAGCCTATTCAAAATAATAATCTTTAAAAACTTAAATCTTTCACCACAGCTTTATTAAGAAACGAAAACGATGTATAAATTTTTAAAATTATATGTTTAATTTCAACGATTCACAACTTTCTGGCCGCTACAGGCCGTATTTGGTATTTCTCCTTTCACAGTACATTACCAAACATACAAACAATTTTAAGCAAAACTGCCAATACAGCACTGTCTAAAACCTCCAAAACACGCGTGTAATTTGTAGATGCAGGGTAATTTGTGATTGGCCTCAAATGCCTCAAGCAAGCGGTTTGCGTACAACCAAGCCCATTAGTCAAAGTGACTGGCCGCATAAATTATATGCCCAATTAGTTACATTGATGGCCGTCGAAGATTACTGATATCTAGATCAAGAGGTTGGTTATACGGGGGATGATTTGAGTCGGGCATGTTTTATAGTTCGAAATTTTTTTTAAATATCGTCATGTCGCATTTGGTATTCCACGGCTGAACATAGGCTTGCACTATATTGCGTCACCATAGAATATGTATAAATTAAAGTCTACCGATTGTTGTGTGCCTTATTTCAAACAGTTTAAAATATTACCTTTGCCTTGCCTTTATATTCTTGCAGTAGCTGTATTTGTAAAAACTAATCCTACTCGTTTTACTCGTCTCGCTGACCTAGTCCCTCGAAATATGCGCGATAGTAGCAAATTATGTCCGCAGACTGCAAATACGGCACTTATGCGCAAGAGTGTGTTCTGCATGGCCCCACTATACAATAAGTTACTCAAATCTTGGAAGGCATTGAGTGAATCATTATTTAAAACGAAAATTAAGTTCATTTTTATTTAATAAAGCTTATTACAGTATTTCAGATCTTTTTGCAGAAAAAGAGAATGCATTTGTTTGAAGATTTATAAATATTTATAGTTGTGTAATTTTAATTTGTGTTTTTGGTACTGTACCTTTCGCAGGCCTAATGGTAAAATATGGCTGAAACATCATGTACTGTACCCATGTTTGCGAAATAAACTATCTTATCTTATTGTGAGTCAATAGGAGGATACTTTTATTATGGCCTGCTATACCACCTCGGCCAAACGTTTTGGTTTGATGTCGAGACGTTTAATCCTAAAGATGTATTGAGATTTCCTTCACTTTTTAAAGTACCTACCTAAATATGTGCTTCGCGTAATTTATCGTAGTCGCCTCTTACGCCACCCACGGTATGAAATGGGGTGAACACATTTTGGATTTTTACCTGTCATTACACAGAAAAATAGCAAATAGACGCCTATGTTAAGTGTGCTTTTGCACAGTGGACATAAGTTTGTCAAAGTCTGTTGTGAGTGTTTTTGTGTTCATTATTGGAGCACATGCTCAAGAATTACTTCTAGAAAAAATATAACGAAATTTAAACAATAATTTGTCGAGTCAAGATACTCCACAATATAAGTTTTTCTATGCAGTCCTGAATATATATATATTTATATTTTCAAATCGAATTGGCTACCAAAATCTTTCTATAGAATTAGTTTCTTTTATAAAAAAAAGAAACAATATACTACGAAAGGAACGTCATATAAATTATAGATTACGCGCTGTAGATTACGCTGCAATGACTACGTCATGGCTAGGGTAACGACCACTGTTATGCCCAAATGTGATGGAATAAGATGTGTCTCGCTACCTCAAGCATTTTCCAAAGCATTAAAAACTTTTAGTATGTAATAAACTTCTCGACATACTACGTAATTTAAAAGCCTTCATTCTTAAAAAAAAACATTGAGATACGAAGTTCTTAAATTAATGAAGAAAACAACAGACTGCTACGTAAAGAGTTTTAAATTCAAAGCTACGGTGCGCACCACTGATTGTAGAACTTAATATGTACGCTTTAAATTATTCATTATAGCTAGTTAAACGATAAAGAAAACATGGCGTAGAAACCTGCATGTTTAAGCATCCCCCATAATGTTCTCTAAACTCATATTTTTATGAAATCTGTGAACCCACACTTAGACCGTGCGCAGCAGTAAAATATTAAGACAAAGGTACAGTATATACAGAGACTGATAGTGACGTAGTAATATATTGAGAATTTATATCTTTACGGCAATTCAACTTCGGTATTCGTCTATGTTTAGCAATAAGAACTCATCATCATCGTCCTACCGTTATCCCGGTTGCGTCCAAGGTTTGAACGCCTTGGAGCTCGAGGTCCGCTTACTGGTCTAACCAGAAATTATAGAAAATCATCTTTTCCACAGAGCAACTGCCGTCTGAGCTCCGCAACCCAAAGGGATAGCGATATTCCATGGTTTAGACTAGTATTAGTTTATTTTAGGGGAACTGACTCGCCGTTACGACTGTCAAAGATCTTTATGGCTGCCGGGACCGACGGTTTAACGTGCTTTCCGAGGCATGGGACAAGCGATAATTAACAATTTGATACCCACATAACTCGAAAAGTCAGTGGTGAGCGCGGTTGATTCGAACCCGATACGTCTGCATGTCAGTTTATAGTTATCTCCACTAGGCTATCGCCGCCTCCACTTTTTAGCTAAAAAAACAGTTTGTTATTATTGTGCATTTTCTAAAACAGGCTTAGTCGAACCAACTATGTCGAAACCAATCACGCTCTGTTACAAAAAATAAACACAATCGTTTCTAATTACATTCATCGCCTTTTGAATTCCCCTGATTGATAGACATAGATTCATTTATACGATACCAGTGTCCCAGTTAAATTAAAGTTGTGAAACTGTTTGCAATCTAGTGCAATAGACAAAATTTGTAGCAAGCTAAATAGATTTGTGTTCGTCTTCTATTCATTACGGAAAACTTCTTCAGAAAGTACAGTGCTAACGGCATACCTTGGTTACGTCGCTTCATCGTTGCAATATGGACTTATTCTATGGGGCAATTCTTCAGACTGGTATCGAGCATTTCTAGTCCAAAAGAAGTGCGTAAGGACAATTGGTGGAATCCCTCCTTGGGAATCTTATAAGCCTTTGTTTAAGAAATTATTATTATTATTGTATTTAAGTATTTTATAATACATCTGTATTATGTATGTTTATATTATAAATAACTAATGTGTATATATTTAAAGTTTGTGTTATTTCAAATTCATTTTTATTATATAACACCTACTTCTTTTCTCTCCGCACCACTCTAAGGTAGACTGTGAGATAATGCCCATTAAGTCCGCATGTATACGCTGTGTATATAAAGATTAAATAAATAAACATCCTACTGCTTTACTTACACATTAAATGTGATCCCATCTTTTTTTTAATTTTCCCTGCAGATTATTTGTATTAATAAATTAAACACGACGGCATAGTAAAATTAAAAGATTGTAAACATAATGTGACGTTTTGAATGACGTAACGCCCGGTACTCTAGTTTTAGGAGTCGTTTGACTTCACTTAGACAAACGATTGCTCCTTCTGGTTTAATTTACAATTCTGTGGCATGTCTACCACAATGTGTTCTGAAAGACGTACTAAGTCTGCCAACCTGTACTTGGACAGCAATGGGCTATGGCCTGTTCCATAGTTAGTGCCCAGAAGTGGGACATTTTATAAACATGACTGGTGTACCAAGTACGTTCGCCCTCAAGTAAAGATGCGTCATGGAAACGCCTAGTTTACCCACCCGTATGCTTTCGAATGCGCGTTATATCTTAACTTACAACGTCATCACTGCTGCTTAGTTGTGATATATAGTAATAGATCCAGCGAGATATGAGGCGTACATAAATTAATAATAAATTTTCGCGAATGCGCCCCATTTGCTTTTTCGAATTCCTTATTGTTAGGAAAAGACAGACGTTTTATACAACATTGTTGTTTGTGATTTTTGGGTGTGCTGTAAATTTTGACTCAGACGTACAGGGTTGTTTAATACTAAGAGGATGCCTTGTGCAAGTTAATTTTATTCTATGATAAAATAAAATAAATATGAATACTATAAAATAAATATGACTTAAGTTAAATTCATGGTGAAATGTAAGTGTAATATTACACCTCTGCCTACACCGTAGGGAACACAGGCGCGAGACTATAAAAAAAAGTTTCTGTACCTGGTTTTTAAATAAGTTGTACCTAAGCTTTAGTGTAATCGCGCCTGAAGACCTCCCTTAATCTTAATATTGTTACGGACGGGGTAACGGGATTGGAAGGAAACACCGAGTAGCACTTATAACACTTTATTCGATTTCACACACTACACGCCGTTTAATTTCGACGCAGACAGCACCAACACTAGCGTCTTTTGCACTGCACTTTTCACTGCACTTCGACGCAGACAGCACCAACACTAGCGTCTTTTGCACTGCACTTTTCACTGCACTTCACTGCACTTTACTGCACTATACTTTCACTTCACTTTTTTACTACTTCTTCTTTCTTCCTTTTACTTCTTCCTTCTTCTTCTTCACTTTACCACTTTTCATCTTAAACTGGCGCTTAGCGCGTCTACACCGCCTTATATACCCCTAAGAATGTTCTAGATCTACTAATTCCGATTGTCTTTTCGTAATTCAATTGTTTTTTCCATCTCCTGTCTCTTTTTAACCTTTCCATTTCTTCTTGAAGTTTCTAGAATTTTCTAATCTTTATTCGAAATATTTAAATTTGTGTTTCCATCTCCTGTCTCTTTTTAACCTTTCCATTCCTTCCTGAAGTTTCTAGAATTTTCTAATTTTTACTCGAAATATTTAAATAATCTTTTAAATATTTGCCAAATATTCATAAACATTTTCCAAATTTCATAAAAACCAAAATCCACATAACAGTTATCACGGGGATTTGAACCCACGCCATCAGAACGTGAACGTGATGTGTTATCCGCACGGCCATTGTCTAGTTGTCAACGGATGCTGAATTTGGCGAACACTTGACAAAATGTATACGTCATCGAATTAAAAACTCATTTCCAAATAATAAAATAGTCTTCAAACCTCTTTGCTAATTATTGTGTTTCGTGACGACGGTTTGACATGACATCGGCCGTCACACTACCCCCCTCTAAGACATGCGCGTCCCGCGCATCCTTAAACCCATAATACACCGCTCTCCTATTGACATGGACCAAATCATTAAACTTCGTAGCTATAGAAGCCAGTGATCTATGTGTAAGTTTGCTTTCTTTGAGGCACAAAACTTTCCCCATGCTACCACCTTTCATTGGAATTTCCACATCTCCACACTTAAGTATACCACCTTTAATGTCTAATCTGCACTGATGATCTCTAAAGAAATCCAGCCCAACAATACAATCGTCTACGATGTCTGCAATCACCGCTCGTTGCCAGTAAAGGTTGTCACCGATTTTTATAGCCACCATCTGTTCGCCTTTAACTGGGATGTACTGACCGGTAGCCGTCGTCAGTCGAGGTGAAATTGACGGCGTTAGAATCTTTCCGTTCTTTCTTGTTAATCGAGTTCCTATAACCGTTCGTGTCGCACCGGTGTCCAGGGTCAGCGAACATAGAATGCCATTGACTGCTCCATCGATAGTTAAACCATTTCCATCCGTGCGTTGTCGAATACGAACTTTCAGAGCTTTCCGTCTTCTGATCAGCGCTTGCATAGAAGTCTTGGCTGTAATTGCTTCCTGATCATCTTTCAACACTTGAACACTAGCGTCAATCTTACGCCTTTCTGCTACATGTTTCGGACAGCTACGCCTTAAATGTCCGGGCTCTCTACAGTTATAACACTTTAGGACAAAAGGTCTGCGACCAGTTCTCTCTACTTCCGCTGCAATAACCCTGTCTCGATCACTCGTAATTTCTTGCCGAAAAGCCTCCACTTCTAGAGCATGTGCTAATGCGTCTTTAACATTGTTGTGGTGTTTCAGGCGCACGGCAGCTCTAACTTCATCATCATAAATTCCGTCGATGAACGCCTGGAGACGCATGCTTTGAACTTGTTCCACGGGTGTCGACTGATAAGCTTTTCGCACCATCTTCGTCACTTCCATCGCCCACTGCTGCAAGGATTCGTTCGGATACTGACGGCGGTTGCGTAACTTGGCTCGGAACACATATTTTAAGTGCTCATCTCCAAATCTGGATTCTAGAGCCTCAAACAGCTGTGCGTAAGTAGCGTCCTTTCCCACGGCCTCAAGCACGGACAATGCTTCTCCACGCAACGCCAGGATAAGTGCAAACTTGGCCTGGTCGACATCCCAACCGTTGCTAATAGAAGCGGCTTCGAACTGTATTCTGTAGGCCTCCCAGGAAGTATTTCCATCGAATAATGGTACTTTTAAATAACCACTAGAACTTGATGAGTTGATAGAAACCGAAGGGCTGTTGGACTTCATCTTCTTTAACTCCTCCTCTATCGTAGCTATACGGGTGTGTATCTCTTCCGATACTGACGCCATGCGGGACTGCACCTCTTCCGATACGACTGACGCCATGCGGGTCTGCATCTCTTCCTCAATGGTAGTCACGCGAGATTGCATTTCACCGATACACATCTCTATCTCGGCAATCTTACGAGCGTTCTCAGATATATAACGGCGAATCTCATCCTGGCTCTCCATTATCTCGCTGAGTTGCTGCGAGTTTTGCTGGAGTTCGGTTTTAAGCTGCTGCGAGTTTTGCTGGAGTTCGGACTTGAGCTGCTGCGAGTTTTCCTTAAGTGATTGTTGGAATAGTGCTGCGAGGTCTGCGAGAGATAGCGGGTTAGCCGCGCTTGCGGACGTTGATACCCCCCCTTCAGATCCACTTCCTTGTGAAGGAGCATCCCTGCTCACAGCTTCCTGGCTAGAGTCACCTTGCTCTTGAGCGGCAGCCCTTGCACGTGTCGTAGGCCCTTCCCTTGGCATGACTGGCATCTTTGTTGCTTCCAATCCCACTTCTGACACCAATTGTTACGGACGGGGTAACGGGATTGGAAGGAAACACCGAGTAGCACTTATAACACTTTATTCGATTTCACACACTACACGCCGTTTAATTTCGACGCAGACAGCACCAACACTAGCGTCTTTTGCACTGCACTTTTCACTGCACTTCGACGCAGACAGCACCAACACTAGCGTCTTTTGCACTGCACTTTTCACTGCACTTCACTGCACTTTACTGCACTATACTTTCACTTCACTTTTTTACTACTTCTTCTTTCTTCCTTTTACTTCTTCCTTCTTCTTCTTCACTTTACCACTTTTCATCTTAAACTGGCGCTTAGCGCGTCTACACCGCCTTATATACCCCTAAGAATGTTCTAGATCTACTAATTCCGATTGTCTTTTCGTAATTCAATTGTTTTTTCCATCTCCTGTCTCTTTTTAACCTTTCCATTTCTTCTTGAAGTTTCTAGAATTTTCTAATCTTTATTCGAAATATTTAAATTTGTGTTTCCATCTCCTGTCTCTTTTTAACCTTTCCATTCCTTCCTGAAGTTTCTAGAATTTTCTAATTTTTACTCGAAATATTTAAATAATCTTTTAAATATTTGCCAAATATTCATAAACATTTTCCAAATTTCATAAAAACCAAAATCCACATAACAGTTATCACTGGGATTTGAACCCACGCCATCAGAACGTGAACGTGATGTGTTATCCGCACGGCCATTGTCTAGTTGTCAACGGATGCTGAATTTGGCGAACACTTGACAAAATGTATACGTCATCGAATTAAAAACTCATTTCCAAATAATAAAATAGTCTTCAAACCTCTTTGCTAATTATTGTGTTTCGTGACGACGGTTTGACATGACATCGGCCGTCACAATATATAAAATCCTTGCGTTACTGACTGACTGACAGACACGTTACAGCCGAAACTATTGGGCGCAGGAAGCTGAAATTTGGCATGTATGTTCCTTGTGGACCGTAGGGGTGCACTAAGAAGGGATTTCCCGAAATTCCCACGGGATCGGCCAAAACGGGTAAATTTAAAAAAAATGCAGGCGTAGCTGCTGGCGTCCTCTAGTTTCTTATAAAAATAAAGTTAAATATAAAGTTTCTTATCGTAGAAGAAAATGTTAAAAATAGAAAAGGTTCTTCAAATATAAAGTGCAGTTAAAAGTATAATAAAATACAACAGTGACGATGAAATAAACAAGATCAGTCTTTCAAATACTTTACGTGTGATCTGAGTTAAAGAGTTCGTGCGTAACACTTTTGAACAAAAGATCTTCAAAAGATACTTAACCTCGGCTTATATATTATGTCAAGTCATTCCTCAATGGAATGGAGTAGCGTTACAATTTCGTCAACACTCGAGTGGGCAAATTTGTTTTTGTTTGTAAGTCTTTTAGAAGAGTATAGTTTAGAATTAGTGGGCTAAAGATCAAAGAAAAAACAAGGTTTTGGCAGTGCTTGTAAAAAGTAATTGTACTTGCTCTACTTAGCAATACCATTGCAGCTTGATTTTGTGTAGATCACAGAAATGTTTACATCCCGAAATCATAAGTTATTTATGCATCGTGTTCTTCAATACCTCGTATAACTTAATGAAGATTTAGATTTTAAGCTTTGTGTACTATGATTTGAATGATACTTTATGAAAATGTTGTTGCTTTCAACTACAGCAAAAGCTGAAACTTAATATGCTGTATTTTTCGCTAAGTAACGAAAATAATATCATCTTGTGTCAAAAATTACAACGTAAACTTTAATGTGTTACTGGAATTATTTCATAAATTTTGTGGTGCAAAGTGTGCCAATCTATCTTTGTCAATATTTACTCAACATAATTACGTCTCTAGGCAATTTGTGCAAGCAATATACGTCGTTCTCGTGTCACTTTCAAAATAGTTTGATGTTATTCTTGTGCTGCCATTTTGGTAGTTAAAATTAATCTACATATATTTTTGAACAGTGTTCCACAGAACTTCTCGACTCCTTCCAATTTTTAATTATTTTGTACATGTAAGATACCATTGTAAAAATAGTATACTATTTATATCCTTGGAGAGCACGTTAAGCTATAGATTTTGGATTTTATAAAGATCGTTGACAGTCGTTAATAAGTGATTAACGAAATAATTGAACATAATTATTGTATTTTCTATTCATGGAATATCGCTATCGTTTTGGGTTGCGCAGGTGAAAAGCCAGTCGCTCTGTAGAAAAACTAATATTCGGTCAAATCTGGTTAGACTACTAAGCTAACCCCAGAAGGCAATTCAAAAGTATTGGGTGTACCCGGGACAACGATAGGAAGGTGATGATAGTGGTACCTATTTGTAATGTGCTTACTCAATTAGAAAATCATGATATGTTAATAGCTTTAGAAAAGAGCCGCTTTGGTTTTTTACAGTCTGTGTTACTCAGATTCATATAAGGATACATCCAAATCTCTTTACACATTTATACGACACAGAAAGTTACAGATATACCTATACAAAATCAAAAACATCACACTCCTTTTTAAAAAAAAATGTGTTAAATACACATTTGTTCAAACATTGTAAACCTAACCAAATACTCAACAAGTACAAATTGATAAAAATAATACATTGCTACAATTTCAGCCCATTAAATAATTCAAAGAGGGACTGCTAACATAATATTTTCTTGGGTTTACGCGAATGTAACACATTGAAATTAAACTACAGTTTACGGATTTTATCGCGTTATATTGGTTCACTTGTTATTACATTTAAACCGAATTATCTAGAAACTACATTTTTATTACTAGCCGACGTTTCCAATTCTTTACAGGATTCATGTTCACAGCAGACTGAGGTGGTATTTGTCTTTGTCTTGAATTTTAAAAGTTATCTCAAAGTACCCGAACATTTTTCAACTATTGGTGTTACTATCTACGCAGAATGTGCTCACTGTGTCTTGATGTCTTCTGGTGACTTTGTCTGATGTTTGTGTGTGTGAACATGTAGAACAAGGAACCAACCATTACCTGCGATTTGATAAACCACAGATACTCGCAAAAGAACACCGCTTTATTCCAAGAATGATACGAGAAGCTATTGAAATTAAAAAACATCCTAATTTCAATAGGGAAGATGGCTGGAATGTTCCTCCAGCTTGGGACCCTGTTATCAGGCTAATGAAACCCAAGAAGGACAAAGTCACCAGAAGACATCAAGACACAGTGAGCACATTCTGCTTAGATAGTAACACCAATAGTTGAAAAACGTTCGGGTACTTTGAGATAACTTTTTAATTCAAGACAAAGACAAATACCACCTCAGTCTGCCGTGAACATGAATCCTGTAAAGAATTCGAAACCTCGGCTAGTAATAAAAATGTAGTTTCTAGATAATTCGGTTTAAATGTAATAACAAGTGAATCCAATATAACGCGATAAAATCCGTAAACTGTAGTTTAATTTCAATGTGTAACATTCGCGTAAACCCAAGAAAATATTATGTTAACCAGTACGGACTGGAAACAGCAACAAAAATACGCCGGTTAGAAGATCTACAAACCAAGCGCGCAAGATATATAACATCGTAAAATTTCTTGAAGAGATGCCGTGATCACGATCTCATCCCAACATGCTGCAAAATATCAGCCAAGAAGGACATACGTGGGAGCGCTAGGATCTTAAAACAGGCAAGTCATAAGTTACTCATTCAAAAGATACACGAACACCGCGCTGACTTACGCAGAATATTTAGAAATGTTGAGAATTTGTCTAACGAAATATACAGATTGATAACTCCATTTGATTTTGAAAAATGCATAAATGCAATAAACAACAGGGAAACATCAAAATATTACGCGTGTAAACGTAACAAAATAGAAAAATTTGAAAAATTACAACAAAAATCAAATGACCAGTACAAAATGAAACCGAACGTTTTTGCACGGACCAATCACACGCTACCGTCCGCCGACCATAGACAAACAGTTGTCAATCTGTCAAAACACACGTTAGATCAAAACACTGAAAATGTGCTGAACAGTGGTTTAAATTATGCGATAACTCCATCCAGAATACCGTATGAGATCATTATTTGCAATGTTGAGGATTGTCTAGTCAAGAACAATGTGAGTAAGGAAGATTTCGAGGCCATACGTCAAGACGTTTCTGCTGTATTGCGCCAGTCGAAAGTGCCGAAAAGGAATCTACCAAAACCTGAGTATTTCGCACTGAAGAACCTACGAGCTAGACCTGAACTAACAGTACACCGAGCAGATAAGGCAAATGCAACGGTAGTGATGGACACGTCCGATTATAAACAAAAAATGGAAAATCTTTTGTCGGATGAAATTACATATAAATTGGTTAAGACGGACCCTACCAACAAAATACTCAAGCAAACGAGTGATATTGTGAAGAAATACTCCGAACAACTGAATCTGGACGTGAAATACTTAATACCATCGTGTGAAAAACCTCCCCAATTGTATGGTCTACCGAAAATCACAAGGAGAATGCCCCACTGCGCCCTATAGTCAGTCAAATAGGGGCACCAACCTACAGATTGGCTCAACACCTTGCAAAGATTCTCTCGCCACTCAGAGGCAAGACGAGAGCGCATGTAAAGGATTCCTACCATTTTGTCAGTGAAATAAAACACCTACATCTCTCTGACAAGGAAACTATGGTTAGTTTTGATGTACAGTCATTATTCACATGCTTACCAGCACATGACTGTATTGAAATATCTAGAAGGAAGCTAATAGAGAACAACATACCTGAGGAATATGCAGAAATATTGAAACACTGCTTAACAACTGGCTATCTGTTATGGGATGAGAAATACTACATACAAGTAGACGGTGTGGCAATGGGCTCTCCAGTATCGCCTGTTGTTGTTGACATCTTCATGGAGGACTTCGAGGCGCGAGCCCTGCAGACTGCCACCATCACACCGAGGTTCTACAAGCGGTATGTAGATGACACTTTTACAATTTACCAACAGATAGTGTTAATGTATTCCTAGACCATCTTAATTCTATTCACAACCAGATAAAATGTACAATGGAATTAGAGGCAAACAATTCTTTAGCTTTCTTAGATGTACTTGTTATCAGGAACAAAAACAACTCTTTGAGCCACACTGTGTATAGGAAAAAGACACATACAAATAGGTACTTAAACGGTGAATCTCACCACCATCCTAAACAATTAGCTACCGTAGGAATGTCTTTGTTTCAGAGAGCCCGGGGGATCTGTGACAAGAAACACCTGGACGCCGAGCTTCAACATGTCAAGCAAGTTCTGCAAGACAACAAGCTCCGACCGCCGCGCCAACGTCACAGATCCCCGAAGAACAAGCCAGCCACAGTAGAGAGACAACCTGCTGTCCTCCCATACATCAGGGGCGTGACCGACAAGATTGGCTACATCTTGAAGCGAGCTTCAATCAAAACTTTCTACAAGCCGCCAACGATGATAAGCCAATTATTACCATCTGTCAAGAGTCAGTTACCCTTACAAGAGGCCGGGGTTTACAAGATAGACTGTGAGTGTGGGCTCTCATACATTGGACAAACCAAGAGAAGCATAGGCATTCGATTAAAGGAACATATAGCTGACATTAAACACAAACGCTCGACGAAGTCTGCTGTGTGTGAACATGTAGAACAAGGAATCAACCATTACCTGCGATTTGATAAACCACAGATACTCGCAAAAGAACACCGCTTTATTCCAAGAATGATACGAGAAGCTATTGAAATTAAAAAACATTCTAATTTCAATAGGGAAGATGGTTGGAATGTTCCTCTAGCTTGGGACCCTGTTAGCAGGCTAATGAAACCCAAGAAGGACAAAGTCACCAGAAGACATCAAGACACAGTGAGCACATTCTGCGTAGATAGTAACACCAATAGTTGAAAAATGTTCGGGTACTTTGAGATAACTTTTTAAATTCAAGACAAAGACAAATACCACCTCAGTCTGCCGTGAACATGAATCCTGTAAAGAATTCGAAACGTCGGCTAGTAATAAAAATTTAGTTTCTAGATAATTCGGTTTAAATGTAATAACAAGTGAAACCAATATAACGCGATAAAATCCGTAAACTTTAGTTTAATTTCAAAGGGACTGCTAATTAAAAGATGATTAAATAAATTTTATTTTTCTTGTCTTTACGTACCTTACCGCCGCGGGCAAGGTTTGTACTTAAAATTATGAAACGTTATACTACTGTGTGTGTGTACTGTGTCTACGTTATGTACTGTGTATTTATATTATAATTGTTTCAGGCTTTTGTGAAGATATAAAGGTAAATTTCAAGGCTGTTTTTTTCAGGTAGGTATAAACATTTCGTTATTATTTTGTCTTGTTTACGTTTTGACTAAGTTGAAATTAAACGTAGGTTTGTTATTGTGGGAATATTGTGATTGGTTTTGTTGCAAATATGGAGAGGATGGATGACTAAAGACTAACCAAGAAGTTATATAATTCAAGAGTGAATGGGAGAGGATGAAGGGGAGGACCTCGACGGATGTTCTCTGACCAGATTGGAGACATTTAAAAAAAAGGACAGGTTAGAAGTACCCTTAACCGGAGAGCATGCCTGAGAAATTTGATCGGAGTGAATGAAGCAAGAGAGATAGGTCAGGATCGTTGCAAATGGCATTCCGTAGTCTCTGCCTACCCCTCCGAGAAAGAGACGTGAGTCTATGTATGTATGTATGTATTTTCAAGCGACACGCTTTATTATTCTAGGCCATCGAAGCCCCTCGCCTTCAGGTAGTCTACTGTTTTATATCTTACTAGCAGAGCCTGTGGCCACCAGTTATTCAATGCTACGGCTCGGTTCACGTGCCTTGTATCGTGATGTTAAGTATAATATCACGTTAAAAGATATGAGCTTTATTAAGGAAGCTTTTCTCAACAGGTTTCTCTTTATTAACATACACGCTGATGACAAGTGTGTAGAAAATTTAAAATTATGTCGTTTTATTTTTTGAGGTAAAAGCAACTAAGTCAACAAAATATTTACGTAATTTCTTAGATGGTTTATCATTCGTATGAGCTACGAAGTCGTTTTGCACTGAACTGTTTGCAATGTAGACTGTAAAATTGAGTGCACCAAGTATTGGCCTAGATCGAAACCGTGTACACAGCTAAGTTTACTCACATATTTAAATATTTGTTAGTGCGGCTTTTAGTTAAACGACCGGTTTGTTGGTTCTGAAAAAACTGTAGTCAAGTTTCCGTTTGAGGTATCAGATTTTATACTCACTATTATTATGAGCATATTGTAGTCCACTGCTGGATCTAGGCTTTTCCAATAACACGCTACTGAGCTAGTATGCCAGCCCTGCGAATTCAGCCGCTGCCAGCTACTTTGCGTGAACCGTTCAAAACATCGAGAAATAAAGACCTATTCACACCTTAAGTAGTTACATTACATAAAGCGATTAAGAACATAAAGAAACCAAATATGCTATCTCACACCTGAAAAAAACAGAATTCACCTCATTACGAAAATCATAATTATGCCCCTTATGACTGCCTCCGTGATCCAGTGGTTAGCGAATGTGACTGCTGATTGGAGGTCCCGGTTTCGATTCCCGGGTCGGGCAAAAGTGTTACTGGGTTTTTCCGAATTCTCAATAGCAGGACGGAGTCTGGTAATGTGCCCGGCAACGGCAATAAGTTCTACCTAAAAATTCATGGCGAAATGTGGGTGTAATATTACACCTCTGCCTACCCCTTCTGGGATATAGGCGTGAGTCATTAAAAAAAAATATATAATACATTTTACATCTTATGAAAATGCAAAATATCTAAATATATTTTAATATAAAATGGAAATATACATACCTAGCTAACTACTTAATACCTACCTACCTCTGACTAATTACTACTAGTTAGTAATAGTCATAAAACATGTCACCTAGCTTTGTAAAAACATGCGCCAAGAATTTGTTAGCGTAGAGTACATTGGTGAACTGCATCGTATGTTTCCATTTAACGCATTCACACTCGCCGTACATTTGTTCTACTGTACATTCCCGTGAATATGGCCCGTGCCACACAAAGCTTCTGAAATTCTTCCACTAAAACCTTTCGAACGTTCCACAACACTTCGCTTAAACGCAGTGTTCGCGAGTCGCCAGAAATATCGGGTGACGTCGAAAGATTTGCCAGATTTGAGACGAATAGTTATAGGGAAGCTGTAAGGCAGCGATAGCCTAGTGGAGACCAACAGGCTGTCATGTAGAGGGTATCGGGTTCGGATGTACGGAGCGCACCAATGACTTTTATGCATTATGTGCATTTAGTATTGTTACTTTTATTATCGTTTGTCCCGTGCCACGGAGAGCACATTAAGCCGTGTCGGTCCCGGTTGTCATGAAAATCTGTGACAGTCGTTATAGGCCGTAAGTACCTCTAAATCATCTGGCACTAGTCTAAACCATGGAATATATATCACGTTGAATATATCACTTTTCGGTTGCGGAGGTCAGACAGACAGTCGTTCTGTGAAAAAGCTAAAGTTCAGCTAAATCCGGTAAGACTAGTAGGCGGACCTCAGGTTGAAACTGGGATATCGCTACACGATAAAACAAAGGAAGGTGATGAGCTATATCGACGCTATCTTAAGCCAGCAGGCTACATAGATGATTATCTGATAAAGATCTGTTTAGGATTTATTATATACTTTACTACCTGCTGCCCATTAATTACCGCTGCCTGTGAAAAACTTGCAACGCCTTGCAACATACAACTAGCGTTAGCGGCAGGATCAAGATCGTGGAACGTGGTGAAACAAAGGTACGTGGTATATATCCCGCAAAAAAATATACAACTAATAGGCTTGTGTCCTAAAATGTAATTAGCGATTGATTCGTTCCTTAATTAGATGTTAAACTGAAATATCTGATTTTTCTTCAAAAATCGATCAGCAACATACACGAAAACTCTGTAAACCATCATGGCGCTTGAGTGATATCTCAAAGTCCAAAACAAAACAAACTTTGAATGAAGTCTGGTCTTATGTACTCACATTTTTATATTGTAATATCCGGTTAGACAGGTAAAAAGTTTGACGTTTTAGTTGTATTTGTTACTAACACGTCAACAACATGAATGGCGGACGTACTGTTTGACGTAATGCTCTCTGATTGGTGTTCACTGTCACAAGAATAAATACATTATTTTTAGTTTTAGAATCCTAAAAATAACATTAATCTTACCTTTTTATAATAAATAATAAACTTTATTGACATCTTAAAATCATCATGAATCTATAGATACTACAATCAAACCGATTTATTCTGAGTGGTCACAAGCTTATTTTAAATAGCGTAAAAGTTTAAATTCATTGTAATACCTCGTTCCAAGACAAGATATTTACAGTTATATTCTGTAGTACAGGTGCTAGTGAAATGCTCTAGGTTTAAGCGGCTTCGCTTTGCATTTCATAAAGAATTTCAAGAAACAGAGCATTCTTTATCACATAATAAAGCAGCTCAAGAACAATGCAACTGTAGAAGCCGGATGAATTATAAAATAAAATAAACCTTAAGTAGAATACTCACAAAAGAAATCTTATATCAACACAGGCCATTATTTTAACTCGAGAACAGTGTAAAACTTAAAACATTCTCTGTGAATCAAGGCAGTTTTTATTTACAGTTTCCTTGATAAACCTCAGGGAGTTTTAAGTACCGCCACTTAGTTTCGTTGTGTGGTTTCGGAAACAATTCACCGAAGATAGATTGTTCGAACGTGTTGGGTGTACAGATGGATCTCATATTTCGTAATGATGGAACATTATGTGTGATTTTTTTGACGTTAAGATTTTTCTTCTGTAGAGCATTTTGGGTAGGCGTTTGAACTTTGATGCTGAACCGTTCGAAATGTACATTATATTATTATTTGGTTAGTTTTTGATTGGGTTGTTATGAAATTAAAAATGTTTGCAGTTTTATTTATACCAGCAAATTTTGTTTGTGTGGATTCAGGCTAGTTTCAGAGTCACGCGTTTGACCGGCCACACGCGCGCTTGCAATTACACTAGATTAGTAGTAGCGTTTCATAGTCACGCAGTTCAAACGCGCCGCGTGTGAGACGCGCGCCGTCGGCCGGCGCTGCCGAAGCTACATTGCAAAGAGAAACGCGAACACGTTTCACAGTGGTCCGCGCGCCAAACGCGCTGTTTGACCCGTGCTGGCCGACGGCGCGTATCGCGCGCGTCTCTCTGAAACCAGCCTTAGTTTATTAATTGAATTATTATTTGTAAATATTTGTTATTTGAAAAAGCAAATACATATAAAATATGAAAGAAGTACAATTCAAATTTAAAGCGATGTCATAACCAATGAAATATAACTACAAAAGCATTATTTATGAATTCATTACAATGTTGCATATTTTTCTAAACATTTGTTTTATAAAAAGTAATAACATATTCATTGTGTCGTCCTTTTACTCGTTCTTGCATATTCATATCTTATTGTGATGATCACAGTGATGATGGGCAGTTGGATGCGGGCGTCTTTATATGGATTTATAAAGAAAACCTTGGGAAAGGACTAAACCCAGCAGTGGACTTACGCCACTTATTTTAATACTTCGATTTAAGCCTTAATTCACAAATCTATCCTAGTAATCGACAATTAATTTACAAAAACCTGAGGTTAGACAACTCAACAGAAAAGGTGCCTAATTATTTACCTACTAATTATTTACGTCTTTAATCTAAAATTCATGGTTATTTTACAAACCTGCCACCATCCAATATTCCAACTTTTGACTACGAACCAAATATAAACAAAGCAAAGCAATTGAACAAGCGTTTTTAAAACGCCGGCCCTTTTAATACTTAATCGCTTTTGCAACACTCGCAGGAAATTAAGAAATAGACGGGAAAATTAAATCGAAACTAAAGCTATAAATACATGCCTATTTTATTCACAGGCCAATCGACTTATAACAAAATGAATTGTGAGTTTTGAGCTAACGAATTGCGGAATAAACAGATATTGTGGCTAAACATTTTATGTGTGCAGGTAGATCTTCTGAGTTTCGAGCGTTCTTTGTCTTACCAAGTGGCTTATGTTACACGAATTATTCAACATGTAAAAGTCGGCGTACAAAACAGTTAATAATTCGTAAATACGATGTATACGAATTATTGATTGTTTCTTGCTCTCTGTATGTATCGCACTTATAACGCTGATCTCGAAACCGATGCGGTTAACCGTATACGGCGTGACCTTGCATTCGACCGCATAAACTGCGGCACGCCGCATTGCGGCTAGCCGCTAGTGCATTCACGCTATAAGCGAATAGGTGCAAAGGACCTATAAGAGAGACTCACACATACCCTCTATAGGCACAAAGATACGGCGGATGTGCCCCAAAGTTGGGTTTCCTCTGTGAAGACACAAAAGATAGGTAGATGGAAAAATGCTGGCACCAACCAGTGCCTTCGGCTCGAGGCATTAAGACCTTACAGGGAATATAAATACCTAACTTATGATCACGTTATTTCCTGTTTCTTAGATTATTCAGGACTAAGTGTCAGACATTACTTATCTATGTAATGACATATTACTTAATAATTCATTAAAAGTATTTGTTTTATATGACGACTAAAAGTTACTTGTCTGTACATCACTTTAGTAAATCTTAAACGCCGTGTATTTTACTTAGAAACTGTGCTTTGAATATTTAAAAGTCTTTAAATTCGCATTATTTACCGTGAATCTCAAAGCAATGTTAATCTCTACAGTTAGAGTAATTATAGAGATGTAATATATATAAAATATAATTAAAATATTCAAAGCACAGGTTCTAAGTAAAATACACGGCGTTTAAGATTTACTCAAGTGATGTTCAGACTAGTAACTCTTAGTCGTCATATAAACAATACTTTTAATGAATTATTAAATGAAGGTTATTTTTTATTAGCAAAATGTAAGGACAAAAAAGCAAACATAGTTTGATTAAACTAAAACAAAACTAGGATTACAAAATATGCTGACCGTGGGCCGTCCTGTTCAGTATTTTCTGTAATATACTCACATTATATATATTTACAGCGCCAATAGAACGCCCTTGAATGACTGACATCAAGCCAATAGCGTTAAATAATAAAGATGCCAACTATACTCCAAACTCAATCTGTTCAGGCATTTAGCAGCCTTGGCAAAACAAAGGAAACTCACATACACATTACATACATATTTACATACATTACACACACAACCACATACATAAATTATGTCATGATCACTGAAAAGCACCCATTATAGCCTTTTTTTGATAAAAACCAAAACTGAATTATTATACATACATACATACATATCGTCACGCCTTTTATCCCCGAAGGGGTAGGCAGAGGTGTATTTCTACACCCGCTTTTCGCCAGATATACTTTAGTCCCACGTAATAAGGAGCGAGCCTATTGCCGTACCGGGCACATTTCCAGACTCCGTGCTGCTACTGAGAATTTCGTGACAGAAGAACCCAATAACACTGCCCGACCCAGGAATCGAACCCAGGACCTCCTGATCCCACACGCACATTTATGCCACGAGACCAACGAGGCAGTCGTATAGGGTTTGATGTCGAGTTTTCCGTCTCTACGCAAATATGGTATTTGCAACGTGTTATCCCTTAGTCGCCTCTTACGACACCCACGAGAAGATAGCGGGTGGTGACACTTGTATTCTATACCGTCAACCACACGGCAAAATTATTATAGACCGTAAAAATCATGTCTTTATGTGAATAAACCTGTAGTGTATTTAATGTATAATAAAAATTATTATTTAGTTTGTAGATCATTTGTGAAAGGTCAGTAAAACCAACATACCGCGACAGAATCCATAAACTGTACTTTGATTTCAATATGTAACATTTGCGTAAACCCAAGAAATTATATTTAGACAAAGGCCTAAAATACTTTTGCGTTAAAAGGTTTCTAAAAAAGTGTCGCCTTGAATCACACCTTCGGCAACTAAAAGTCGCACGTCTGTGTCTTCCTAAATGATACTTCGGGAAGTCTTTTGAACGTTTAAACTTGAGTGTGTTTTAGTGAAGATTTTCAGTTTTAATTAACTTAAATTTAGTAACGTCTCATTCTGTTACGTGTAATTTATCGTTATCTAGATGAAGCTATATATAATTAGCGCGATACTGGGTTCGCTACAATATTTCTTTTTAGCTGTATATTAACGTTTCTATTTATTTAAAGCTCTATTTTTAGAAGATGAATTTGTTCGCAGTATTTAGAAATTAAGTAAAGTTAGCGAAAAATATCTGTATTATTGTTTACCTTATTGTCATAAAAGCAATTTGGCACACGTTATCGACTATAAGTACCTACTATAAAAATAATAATAAAGAAGACAGATATTGAAAGTAAAAATAAGATATAAACTCGTAACAAAATGATTTTAAAGTGCCGAAGCATTATAATATTAAAGAACTTTCGGCGAGTTAAGGGTTAAAACAATATTATCACCGCGTTTATTCATAATATTATATTTGTTTAGGATGAGTATTACAATCATACGTTATACTTGAAAACATGATTATGTATAAAAAATATATTTAGTACATGATTTCCGAAATTAAGTCCTTTGTGTTAAAGAAATTAATTGACTATCTATGAAGATAATATTATATTACTACGTTATTATAATAATGAACATTCTATCTATTCATTCATAGAAAAAGATTTCGAATAAAATAATAACACTATCTTTGACAAATGGCTTAAAACAGTTTATATTGCTAAGGCCGTTGCTATAGTGCCTGTTTTATGATACTAAGTTTTTGAATAACTATTCCTAAACAATTCAAAATTTAATTACGTCACTAAGCTTTTCTAAACACAGGATAGAACGCCTTGCATTAATTCACATTAATGACGGTCGTTTCCTATTACAAAAGCATTCTTTTTTTAAATCCCGTAAAAATGACGCCACGAAGGTGTCATTTCATTGTTTATTCAGTTTTATTACAGTACCATTCGGTTGCCAGCGCAAAAACAAAACATTTTACGGCAACAATCATCATTTTCAGAAAGGCTTAGAACAATAATAGCGCATAAACTTATTATAGTACAGTTCACAATATAATCTCAGTTGAATTAACCGTTTATTGTCAGCGGATTTTCTAACTAAAGCTACAATTTGGAGTCCTCAAAGGTTTGTGCGCGAATTTCGGTTGGGTGGACCGCGTTATGTAGGAGGTACGTTAGTTAATCTTTTTAACTAACTTTTTAAATAATAACTAACGAAACACTAAGTACATATGTTAATTTAATTAATTAATTTTAGGGTGTTGTACTTTTTATATTTTAATATTTTAATTTAGTTTTATTTAAATTCATATGTCAACGAGCGTATCTCGCCAACAAGCTGTTGTAGCGTGGCGAGAGTAATGTCATTTTATATTTTTTACTATTAAAAAGAAATAAAAAAAAGAAAAAATAACTGACTTAAAAAAAAGGAGGTTCTCAGTTTGACCTGTATGTATGTATGTTTGTCCGCGATTATCTCGCGTTTGGCTGAACCGATTTTGATGCGGTTTTCAGAAAAGTATTTGTTACACTTAGGAAAAGGTTTTAGGCCCTTAGCCGACTTAAAAAAAAGAAGGTTCTGAGTGTGACCAGTATATAATTATGTAAGTTTGCCCACGATTAACTCGAGTTTGGCTGAAAAGTATTTGTTAGACTTAGGAGAAAGTTTTAGTATTTTAACCGACTTCAAAAAAGAAGGTTCTCAGTTTGACCCGTATACATAGGTATATTGGTTCTTAGTATGTTTGTATGTATTATGTGTGTGTGTTTGTACGTGTGTGTGTGTGTGTGTACGAGTGTGTGTGTGTGTTTACGTGTCTATGTCTCTGCGATTAAAAACAAAGAAAGTTGGTTAAAGAATTAAGGCTCTGTTGTCGTGGGGATGGTTGAGTAATTTGTTCTAGACAATATCACTTAAAGCCTTTTAGGGATTTAACCCGACTCAACAACACTAGCGAGCACTAGCAACATAGCATTGGCCTTTAGCAAAGATTTTAGGCCCTAGGTCGATTACCGCGGCACTAAGTGTACATCCTTGCAACCTGTGTACCGTCACAGCCCAACTCAATATGACTGGCAACATCCGCCTCTCGATATCACCATAACCGCGATTGCCTTGATAGGTCGTTGTCACTGGAGCTATGGAAATGTATGCATCGTCATCTATAAGACGCAATGCTATTGATGGATCATCAAATAATATCAAGATGGCATCAGGCAGTTCACCTGGCTCAAGTTGATCTCTTCTTAGTGTCGGACATTTAAATCCTTTAGGAACACCCATTGCCCCATTCGCTAAGCCATCCGTTATTGACATATTTCTCCGGAGCATAATACGAGAGCTCACAGCCAATTCAATAGTATGTACAAGTCCGCCGCATTTGTTTGGATCAGCCGGAGCAGCATTTGCGGAGGGCGTCCTTCCGTATGTGGCTGATTCCCTAGACTCATCTCTCTCTTGCAGCATCAAGCCTAAGCCCATAGGCACACAGAATAAAAGCACCTACTAGACTAGACTGATACCAGCAGAAAACTTATCACTAAAATAATTGAAGAATCTATCTATAAACAAACTATTAATTAGCCCAAAACCTAAAGTAAATGGAGTATCTATCACTAAAAAGTATGAAATAAATAAAAGAGTAGTTAACACAAAACCTGAAGGAAACGAACGAAGTACCTAACACTGAAAAGTATGAAATAAAAATAATAAGAAAAAAAAATGAAAACTTAAAAATCGCAACAAAAATGTTAACTAAGTACATATTTAGTTTCTTTTTTAAAAAAAGAGAACCGCCTTCAAAAAATCGATCCACTGAAAAGAGCGAAATAATTTCTACATACGCTACCCCTTAATCGTCTCAAATATCCTTTCGAATTTCTCCCAAAAACTAATTACTAAATTAAACTAAATACTTAGTTTTTGAAGTATTTCGCTCTTTTCAGTGGGTCGATTTTTTTAAGGCGGTTCTCTTTTTTTTTTAAAAAGAAACTAATTATGTACTTAGTTAACATTTTTGTTGCGATTTTTAAGTTTTCATTTTCGTTTTTTTTTTCTTATTATTTTTATTTCATACTTTTTTAAGTATTAAATATATAGTGTCCGTGTGGTCACGGATTAAGAACACGGAATGTCACTACCCCATATCTTCCCATTGTGTGTCGTAAGAGCCAACAGAGGGAGCATATAATGCAGAGAACATCACTGTAACAGAAGGAAAACTTGAAACAAATCCTATACCAACCCGTTTGGCCGGCGTGGTATAGTAGGCCAATTCCTCCTCTCAAAGGAGAGGCCTAGTCCAGCAGTGAACTATTAAAGGCTGATGATGATGATGAAGTATTATAATAATTTTAATCTAGCATCGCTGAGTTTTAGTAGCTTAATTTCAACAGGTAGGTTTACACCTGTTAAAAATATCTTCACAGATTTGCATTAAAAGCTTCCTTTCACTTAGCTTTGGCAACAGATCGTCTCCTCTCGTTTAACAGGTATCCATGGGCAGCGGTTTTCGCTAACCATCAGGCGACCTGTCTGCTCATTGGCTGCCTATCACATAAAAAAGGGTTAAGCCATAGTATTTTTTTTACTTCACCACTTAGCAAGTGATAATTAACTATTTATTACGCATTTAACTTTGAAAAGGACAAGGTGCATGCTGTTTATGCGTACTCGAGAACTTCTGCGTTGCGGTCTGTAAGACTCTTCCATAACTCATCATCATCATAGCGCTATCCTGGTTGCGATCCAAAATCTACGCCTTGGAGCTCAGGGTCCGCTACTCTCCATTAAACTATCGCTGTCTTTTAATCAGCGAAGTAGCATAACAAAGGCTTATTTGCTTTTTGATGGTCCAAAGATTATTTATAGGCTCACGCCTGTTTTCCCGAAGGGGTAGGCGGAGGTGTAATATTACACCCATATTTCGCCATGAATTTTTAGCTCCCACGGAATAGGGGGCGAGCCTATTGCCGTTACCGGGTACGTCACCAGACTCCAGGCTGCTACTGAGAATTCGGAAAAACCCAGTAACACTTTTACCCGACCCGAGAATCGAACCCGGGACCTCCGATCAGCAGTTTCATACGCTATCCATTGGACCATGGAGGCAGTTTACGTCTATTTCTAAAGATTGTAACATTTAAATAGTCATAATAATAATATATTTATTTGCATCAAACATGGTATAAAAAGATGTTACAATTGTGAAAGAATGTTACACATGTTTTGCTTAACATAGCATGCAATACATTTAAAGCAGTCTAATAGTTACAATTTTTTATCAACGAATTCTTTAATACTATAAAAATTATTTTCATTAAGCCATTTATGTAATTGTATTTGAAATAGTCGATTATTTAACACTTTTAAGTGACAAGGTATCTTATTAAATATACGTATACACATAACTAGGCAGCTTTTATTATATTTAGTTAACCTTGCAACATCATCAAGCACAAGACTGTGGGGGTCTCGTCTACTCCTTGGATTAACTCTGTTTGCTGTCTTGAACAATTCTTTATATTTCTTTACAAACGTACAAATTTCATAAATATAGAGAGACGGTAGCGGCAGCAAACCAAGATCTTTAAATATCGGTCGACACGATTCATCAGGTTGTTTTCCACACATAGCTCTGATACATTTCTTTTGTGCGACAAATGCTCTGTTTATATCAGTACTGTTACCCCACATAATAAGTCCGCAGCGTAACAGTGATTCCACATACGCATGGTAACAAGTAGTGGCCGTTTTTAAATTTGTTACGTGTTTTATTTGTTTAAGCGCGTAAACAAATCTATTTACTCTGTTCGACACATTTTCCACGTGTGTCTTCCAATTTAAGTTTTCATCCAGTGTTATGCCCAGGAATTTGGTATGCGTAACTTCTTTGAGTTTTGGTATTTTTAGCTTAATATTGAAATTACTATTATAAGATTTATTAAATTGTATAAATACGGATTTATTTAGATTAATTTTTAAACTATTTATGTCAAGCCAATTAATTAATTTATCAATTGTATTATTAATTTCATTTTCATGGTCATTAACAGTATTATATTTTTTATTAGATGTCACAATGATAGAAATGTCATCAGCGTATAATATGGTTTTGTGGTTTGTTATATTGATTATATCATTAATATAAAGCAAGAATAATACTATGTTCAGTACATCATAGTTGCTTTAATTATTTGATGTTGTATGTAAATACAACAACAACACATTATTTACCTGGACGCAACACTCTCACATTTCACCATTCAAATTTTAGTATCCGCATAAAATAGACCTGTGGGTTCAAATTTACGTAGCCTTCATTAATTTAGTTGTAAAACCGCGACAAAGACAGAGGACAGCTTCATTTGAACATATTCTAGTAATGGTAAATGTATGCTCAGTTTTTGTCACAATGAAGTATGAGACACACGTTATGTTCATAATAAAGCGGTTAAAATTCGTTTGAAAATAAAGAGAAAGATGTACGTAGTATTTGTTTCTATGAACGACTTAGAAAACTAGAAGGCTAGGAGTATTAGTATTTAAGGGTGTTTGACTCTTTCAAGAAAGGAACTGCCAGTATACATATGTTTTCTGTCTTTTGCTAGCAAGAAAACTTCATGGACAGTGCAATCACATAATATAAGTAGTAATATATTTAAATTAAAACTACAATTAAAATATAAAGTCTTTGTAGTGGAGATACATTCAAAAATGCTAAAATAAACCGCGTATTTTTTACACAGATAGTAATTTCTCCAGACAATTATTATAAGTATTGATATGTATTTGCTTTTTTTAAGGTTTACGGAAGTATTAAAATCATCGATATATATGTACTAAAGTACTAGATGTAGCATTCAGAACATTTACTTTGTTCAAATGCTTTGCATGAACATACCGGCAAAGCAATCTAGTGTCACTTTGACTTTCCTGCGGTGTGGGTCCGCTTCGTTTATTGACGGTGTGGGGACGATATATCGATTAATTTGAATCAGAACTTGTATCTGTAGTAGCGTTAGTCAATATTTTTTATTATTTATGTAAATAAAAGAGTTAAATATATCATAATACCACATTAAAATGTATTTCTTTATTTTTATGTGACGTCATTTACGATCATAGACTAACTACTATGCAGAAATACATTGCAAGTGATTGTAGGTAAAATATATGACTAAGACCAGACTTCGTGAAGGTATTGGTTTTAAAAGTTTTTTAGTTTGATTAATGTTATAAAACCAATTTGACGTTGTATAACACTAATTCTGTGTTATTTTTATTTTTTGGCATATTGATCGTAATAACCGTATTAACGAATATTTCAACACTTCATCATGGTAGGTACACATTTGCAGTTATAGAAAAATACGCAAATTTATATTGAACCATGAGGCCGAAACAGATCCTGATTTCCATTATCCGACCAATAGACAAAAAACCACAAAATTAATTGCGTTTGGTGGCAATTGAATAGTTATTAAAATATATTTTTGAGCATTTCTTGCTAGAGTAAATTTATCTGCAATTTAAAATATTTTTTTTAGGCAGGACTTCAACCCACGTCCACGTCGATACCGTACCGACTAAGCTACTCAGGCCACTTCGTCATAGACTTTTTTTTAATAGTTGGTTTCCTCATGGTAGCACATAGTGCCATCTGCCACATGTGTAGGTTTAGAACTCTGTGGTCAGCAAAGCATCTTTACAGAATGACAAACAATCCTGCCTTATATATTGGGATATGTTTAAGCAATTCTCATAGTAAGATAAATTCAGGCAAGTCTTGAACTTACGCTCACGAATACATTTTTCTATTTTGTAATAAAAACATCTGAATATGTCTATAGATTCTATTTTTTTACTTAAATAAACCCCCAGCAATTAATTCCTTTTATTTTCATAAATAAACTGTTCTCATTATGTTGATCAAATATTGTAGGCAGAAAACATCTCTTCTGTGATGTAAATAGTCTTTGCAAATGGCAATAAGCAGCCAGTAGCGTTAGAGAACTATTGGATACTCATTGGTAAGATGCCAGGACTTATTGTTGTTGATTGGCTATAATAATAACTAGACACTGTAAGTCATTGGCGCTGCTTGCGCCTGCGTGTTGTGCTAGTACGATTAGACGTCATACATTAGACAATTTGAACAAAATATTTATAGGGAATGCTCCGTCTATCGTTAGAGTATATGTCAATGATTAAAATAAATTCCATGAATTGATTTGGGTATTAGAAACCTATATCGAAGTATTTCTTTCGGCACAGAACTAAATAATACTTTTTAAGGATGATTTATTCAAAATACATTAAATACATTAACCAATGCTTTATTTAATCACAGTCTAAAGCTCATTCTTTTATCGTTACAGTGGCGCAACTCATCACGGCATTCTATTTGTATAAAACTCCAGTAAAGAATACACGTTAAATAAAGGTTTGCATTTTCAATTTTGATTTTGAATAGGTATTAAATTCTTCTTAAATGGTGAAAAGTTTACTTTTTAAACATTGTTTTGATTTAAATTTGTCGTGAGATGTTTGTTATGATAATATGCACGCATAATATGTACGTTAGTGATAATTTTGTACTTGAAGTATGTTTTGTTCAATTTGGCATTAGAGCATAAATTAGAGCAGTAGGTTAGCTCTTTCGCATAATTGTTTCGTACCACTATCCATACATAGTTTTATACATATACCGTTCACGATAATATATTACGTATAATCTTATTTTCTTATTTATTTAATGTGAAGAAGATATTGAAAGAAGAGTTAATGTAGGTAATAGGGTGAATGGAGCTTTGAAGGCCTTTTTTTACCTACATTTATGTATGGTAGTGAAAGTTGGGTATGGCAGAATAGACATGAAAGTAGAATAAATGCTGTAGAAATGAGAGCACTGAGAAGAATGTATGGTGTGTCTTTGAATGACAGAGTAAAGAATTGTGTGATAAGAGAGTGTTGTGGTGTAAAAGAAGATGTAGTGACAAGCATCGAGAAAGGAATGCTAAGGTGGTTTGGGCACATAGAGAGGATGGATGACGAAAGACTGACCAAGCAGATATATAAGGCAAGTGTGAATGGGACAGCACGAAGGGGAAGACCTAGACGGACGTTCTCTGACCAGATCGGAGACATCCTTACCAGGAAAGGTTAGAAGTACCCTGAACAGAAGAGCATGCATGAGGAATTTGTTGGGAGTGAATTAAGCAAAAGAGATGTCAAGATTGTTGCAAATGGCGTTCCGTAGTCTTTGCCTACCCCTTTTTTTTGTTTTTTTTTTAAGGGGTGGGAAAATCCTTTCGGATCTCCGACTCTTGGGGGAAATGAGAGCCGGAATATGTGGTGTTTCCACTAAACCTCGACTTTCTCATGTACCCGTGTGTCGGAGGGTAGGGCATCGCCGAAGCATTCGTCGCATTCAATTAGTATACATGGGTTTCTGGTAAATGAATTAAGGACTGAAATGGAATATTTTTACCGCAATCATATATTATTATTGTAGCGGCTGCTGACGCTACAAAATATACAAGGCGCGCTATTGTGTAAGCGCAGCGTGGCAGTCGTCTTCCCGCCCACATTTAGTTAGGTCGTACTTATATACACTGTATTTATATTAAGCTGGTACCAGTAAAGCATATTTATCTTTGCCTATTTCGGATTATTTATTCCTTCCACAACAATATCTACTAACCCCTACATTGGTGACCCCCTACAAAGAAAACGCAACCTTCGGCACAGCTACGGCAACGCGGCATCGACGCACGTGCACATGGTCAGCGGAATCAAACAAGAGCATGTGCGCGTGGCAACAGCGTGCAGCCAAGCAGCGTGGACACGGAGGGCATCCTGGACTCATGGGAGACGACTCGCCCTTTTTACTACGACCGAAAGGGCTTACGACCTAACTGCGGAGAACATCTGAGTCAGGACACGTGCAAACAAGTATGTGACAGACAACACGAAGATCTGCCGACAATAGCGTCTACGGCAATATGGGCAGCAGGCGAATTTCCGGAGCGGCACACGACGGCGGTGGCACTCTGAAGGACAGTGCGTACGTCGGGCAGCGTAAGGCGTGTTGACCTCGGTGGCCAGGCAGCATTCCGCACCAAGACGGACAATACGCAGCTTACTCCGAGGACGAGGAACGACATGGGACCGGCGGTGGCACTCTACGGGCTCTACGGGATAGTGCACGCGTCGATGCGGCTGATCACACTTGGAGGCGAGGATGGATACCGCTCAGTGTTGGATAGCGCACCCTGTCGTCCCTCAGTACGGCCCAGGCAGCATACGAAGATCGCTGGCAGGATAGATGAACGTATTTGCTTCTTTGCACGACCAGCTCCCAGTACAAGCGGCTTACGAAGAGCAAAAGGAAGTTCGACAGTAACGGTAGTTATGTGCAGTTATATTGTGGTTTAAATTAAAAGTTATTTTATATCGGTTCTAAAAATAAAAATTCTTAGTTTATAGATATAAAGAGTCCCACATGTGGCATCCGTACAGTATTTTTACTTAGTTTGCTTTCTCAGAAGTAGCGCTCCGGTAACTCGATACATGTTAATGATATGACGCGATTCGCGAGCGCAGAAGTTATTCATTATTATTTTATGTTGTTCTTTTTTTTTACCTATTTAAATATTGATCTCTAGTATTGTTAAATTGTAAAATGTTTAGTTTTTTTTTAATAAAGGGGGGAATATTGTAGCGGCTGCTGACGCTACAAAATATACAAGGCGCGCTATTGTGTAAGCGCAGCGCGGCAGTCGTCTTCCCGCCCGCATTTAGTTAGGTCGTACTTATATACACTGTATTTATATTAAGCTGGTACCAGTAAAGCATATTTATCTTTGCCTATTTCGGATTATTTATTCCTTCACACAACAATATCTACTAACCCCTACAATTATTATTATGTAGTGAATCAATGAGGCATTTGGAAATAAAAGTTTGTAAATATTTTTGGTGAAGCTTGGTTTTTGGTAGTAAATGTTTTTGTTGAGAGGTATTATACCTAAAACTTAAAGTGTATGTGTGCATGGCTCCTGTCAATAAAAAATAATACAACATTATAATCTATTATTTCTCTAATACATGAAAAAATAATAAAAAGGCGAACTGTGAATTTAATATCACACTCACTGTCTCCCCCTTCGGGGATACAGGCGTGAGTGACGCTATAAAAAAATATGGAAATGGCTTAGAATTGGTCCTAGTTACATCTCCGAAGAGTTTAAACATTCATCTATTATTAGGAAATGTTGTTGGCGTGTACCAACAATATTATTCATCATCATATTCAGAGATAGATGGCGCCAGCTGTCACGTAAACATCGGCTCCGTATTCAAAATAATAAAATAAATAGTAAATTCAAGGAAAGTTACTGGATAATCGTGTTTTCGTGTAATAATCGGTTCAATAACTATCGTCTATCGTTTGTGGAACAATACATACAGTGCAAATACAAGTTTGAAGTGATAAATAAACTCGGCAAAAAGTGAACTATAAACAAACAATTAAGTGAAAATAAACACTAAAACAACATTCTTATTGTGTACACGTAAATAAATAATTCACAAACATAACAACTATAGTGAAATTGTAAAGAAACAACGAAAACAGTATTGTGTGAAAAAAACAGTTCGTTAATTTTATTTGAATGTTGTGTTTCACAACTGTCTTCAAGTACTCGATCGATCGTTCAACTAATCTCTGAACTTTATTCAATTTGAAACTAAAGCTCCAATTGAACACCTATTTCGACTTCACCTCTGAAGTTCATACAGCGGAGTGTCTGAAGAGACGCTGTCTACTCACAAGATTGATGGATCGAATCCTACATCAAGGATTTTTTTTTTGTATGTTGATTTTTGGATCGACTGTAAATTATCGATTGCGACATCTTTGCTATAACTGGGACTTATATATATATTAAGATAAAATTAAAAATACAATTTTTTCAAAATATCTGTCAACACATAAACCTTTTATTGAAACACATTGAAATATTTAATTGAAACAATTTTATTGAAAATTGAATTATATTGAAACTGCATGCATTGACGCTTGGTATCATAAGGACGTATGGAACATGGCTTCGACAGCGAATAAGACAACCAGTAGTGGCCGCAAGATGGCACAACAAGTAGCATGCTTTAAGTGTAAAAGATCTGTTGACATAAAGAGCACTGCACTATGTTCAGTATGTAAAAATAGATTTGAACTAGATTGCGATGGCTATCCGGAACAAACATACAAGTTAATGACTCAAGAATCGAAGAAGAAATGGAGATGCAAACAATGCATTAAAAACAGTGTAAAATACAAAAACACTGCTAGTAAGACCGATTCTGTAAATGTTACAATGAGGAAAAAGCAACTTTCAGTAACATCTATATCTCCGCCCGAACTCAAGAGCAATGAAACAAGCTCCATTGTAATAGATTTACAAGTACTGACTGATCTCGAATCATCATATGAATCGTTAATTTCTCCCAATAAACTATCAAAAAGTCTGGACTACACCATAAATGACATATTACCCGATACTGAACTGAAAGAAACTATAAGTCTACTTACCGGTAAACTGCAGACTACTACAGAAAATGAGCTTGAAAATATAATACTGGAAAACAATGATCTGAAGGGACAAATTCACAAACTTAGCGCAGAAATAAATATATTAAAGAAGCTCTGTAATTCTACTACATTAGCAGAAAGTAGTCCTTTCAAAAATATAAAAACTAAGCGAATTTTCTATACTATAAACAGTATACCATCAAGTCCTTCAACACAGAAAAATTCAGATAGCAATGACATTCTGGAACCACTGAAACAAAAAATCCTTCACCTCGAGAAACAGTTACAAGACGCGGAACAGGAGATCACAATTCTAACGAAACGAATTGAAGTTCTATCACTGGGCTTACAAACTCAAAATGTGACATATAACGCTACGAGTATCAAACAAGTTCCCTTGACCGCGAGGCAACCAATAAACCAGCCGAGGAAAAGAATCCTGATCTTTGGGACTCAACAATGTGTCAACATAGCAAGTGCCATTTCACACTCAAGGCTGAACAGCCGGTACGATAGATACGGAGTTATAGCAGAAACAAAACCAGGTGCTTTGACGAGGGAAGTATTAACAAATTGTCGCAATATGAAACTTAACTTGGAAGATAAACTTGTATTATGTATTGGTGAGAATGATGCTAACATAAAAAATGTATTATCAGAACTAGGAAATCTATTGGACATATATAAGGAACATACGATAATTTTGCTAAATGTTTTAAAAAATAATAAACTAAATGTCAAGAAATTAAATAATGAAATGAAACGTATATGTATAGGTCGTAAAAACTGTTACTTTGTAAATAGTATTAATTCCAAGCTACATAATATTTGCAAGTCGATTAATTTCCAAATAGACTATTGTGATTATAAAAACTAATATTTGAACCCAGGTGTAATAAGAAAATTAATGGTAAGTAACAAACCGAGTTGTAATTTAGTTGTCAAAACTGTTGAGCCGAAAAAAGGAACGATTCCTTTCTATTTTAAACGCTTTACAGAAACCACTTCGCAACACACCGACATTTCTCAAATCAATCCATTGAAGGCGCAGAAAGGGACCATACCTTACTATTTCCCACCGACGGATTCCAATAAGTTTTTTCGAACAGAAAGACAATAATTCTGTAAAATATTTTAAAGTAATGCACCAAAATATCATATCGCCAGTATTTTAGCAAAACAGGAAATCCTAGAAATTACTCTCAAAGAATTGCAAAACAAACATAATGAACCTGACATAATATGCCTCTCAGAAACCTTTTTAAAAAACGGAAATGAAAAGTATGTTAATATTCACGGTTATAATTTGGTAGCTTCTTATTGCAGGGATAAACAAAGGGGTGGCACATGCATTCTATTGAAAAATGATATAACTGTTAAAGAGTTATTATTTATTAAACACCATGCCGCACACAATTGTTTTGAAGCATGTGGCATAGAAATTATGAGTCATAAAATAATAATAATATGCCTCTATAGAACTCCCTTATCAGACCCAATGTTATTTTTAACAAAATTAAACAATTTACTAAATGATATTATGAGAAAGTACAGATTTAAAATACAACTAGTTATAGCAGGTGACTTGAACATTAATACTTTAAAAAAAGGTGTTGTTACAAGTGAATTACAAGCTATATCGAACAATCATAGATTAAAAATTCATATTGATGTTCCAACTCGAAAACATTCCTGCATTGACCATATATTAAGTAATATTCCAAATGCCACAGCATCAGTATTACCACTTTACCTTTCAGACCATGACACTGCTCAAATGCTAAGCGTTCCATTAAAGTGCAAAACACAAAAAGTATCAAACTACTATGTTTTTAAAAGAGACTTTAACACTGAAAACGTAAAGAAATTTAAAGAATGTCTACAACAGTTATCATGGGCAGATGTCTACGATAAAAATGATGCAAATATGGCATTTACGAACTTCCATGAAAATTTTTGTCTATTTTATCATCTTTGTTTCCCAAAAAATCGAATAAAAGTTAATGTCAACAATAAAATAAAGCAAAACTGGATAAGCAAGGGCTTGAAACTAAGCTGCAACACAAAACGTAAACTACGATACAGATATTACAAAGACAAAAATGCTTACAATAAGACGAAATATATTGTATATTCTAAAATATTAAAAAAATGTATTTATAACTCAAAAAGGAACTCAAATATAAAAATTATAGCGAAAAGTGACAATAAATGTAAAGCCACATGGTCAGTAATAAAAAATGAAATAAATGCATATAATCGCAGGTACAGTATTGATATTGTAGCGGCTGCTGACGCTACAAATTATATACAAGGCACGATATTGTGTAAGTGCGGCGCAGCAGTCGTCTTTCCGCTCCCACACAGTTAGGTCGTAGTTATGTAGTATATTTTAATTATTATGTGGTACCACAGTAAACATATATATTTCAGTATGTGTCATTCTTTAATTTATCTCCAATCTACACATCATGAACCCCTACATTGGTGACCCCTACAAAGGAAACGCAACCTTCGGCACAGCTACGGCAACGCGGCATCGACGCACGTGCACATGGTCTGCGGAATCAAACAAGCGCATGTGCGCGTGGCAACAGCGTGCAGCCAAGCGGCATGGACACGGAGGCATCCTGGACTCATGGGAGACGACTCGCCCTTTTCACTACGACCGAAAGGGCTGACGACCTAACTGCGGAGAACATCAGAGTCAGGACACGTGCGAATCAAATTTGGAACAAGGTACACGACGATCTGCCGACAGCAGCGATCACGGCAATATGGGCAGCAGGAGAATTCCGGAGCGGCATACGACGGCGGCGGCACTCTGCAGGACAGTGCTTACGTCGAGGCATGAGGCGTAAGGCGTGTTGACCTTGGTGGCGAGGCAGCATTCCGCACCAAGACGGATAATACGCAGCTTACTCCGAGGACGAGTAACGACATGGGACCGGCGGTGGCACTCTACGGGCTCTACGGGACAGTGCACGCGTCGATGCGGCTGATCACACTTGGAAGCGAGGATGGATACCGCTCAGTGTTGGATAGCGCACCCTGTCGTCCCTCATTACGGCCCAGGCAGCATAAGGAGATCACTGGCAGATTCGGTGAACCTATTTGCTTCTTCGTACGACTAGCTCTCTACAAGCGGCTTACGAAGAGCAAAGGAAGTTCGATAGAAACAGCGGCAACTGCATTATTATTGTGTTTTTGGCATCGTTCAGATTATATTTTATCGTTATATTGTTCTAAAAATAAAGTCTCATAGTTTGAAGTTATAAAGATCCACGAATTTAATCACTACAGTGTTTTGCTTAGTGTGTATTATCAGAAATAGCGCTCCGGTAACTCGATCGTAGGTATTATTTATGTTAATGTGATCCGAGCGCTAGCAATTATTGAGGTACTTGTTATAATTTTATGTTGTTTAGCAGTGTATTTTCGACCTTAGTATTTTTATATTGTATAATGTATTGATTCTTTTATTTTTTTATAAAGGGGGGAGTATTGTAGCGGCTGCTGACGCTACGAATTATATACAAGGCACGATATTGTGTAAGTGCGGCGCAGCAGTCGTCTTTCCGCTCCCACACAGTTAGGTCGTAGTTATGTAGTATATTTTAATTATTATGTGGTACCACAGTAAACATATATATTTCAGTATGTGTCATTCTTTAATTTATCTCCAATCTACACATCATGAACCCCTACAATATTCTAAAAATAAACGATGTAACACTGACAAAACCGACCGATATCGCATCGGCATTTAATAACCATTACATCAATCTGAATCAAGAAGCGACGCAATGCAAAGTACAAACTTATGATAGTAGAACTCAGAGCCAAAACGTTCATTCAATGTTCATTTTGCCAATGTCGGAAAATGAAGTCAAACTCGAAATAAATTCATTGAAAAATACTTTTTCGGAAGGCTATGATGAAATAAATACTAAAATCCTTAAATCATGCTCCGATGAACTTATTGAAGTAGTAACATTCTTAATTAATTTATCATTCTCGACTGGAACGTTTCCAGACGCCTTAAAATCGTCCATGATTAAGCCCCTTTTCAAAAAGGGAGAACGTAGTAATATAAATAATTATCGCCCGATAACATTAATACCAATTATATCAAAAATATATGAGAAATGCATGCTTAAAAGGCTTATAACGTACTGCAATAAATTTAATATAATCCATACAGACCAGTACGGATTTCAAAAACAAAAATCCACAACGCTTGCAATATTTACACTTCTAAAGGAAATATTAACAGGTGTTAACAATAATCACTTTACTACGGGATTATTCTTTGACCTATCCAAGGCTTTTGATCTCGTCTTGCATAGCACTCTTCTGATAAAACTGGAAAGACTTGGAATTCGAGGCATAGCACTAGAATGGATAAATTCGTACCTTAGCAATAGACAACAAAGGGTTGTTATTAATAAAATTGATAAAGATCGTAATATGACACCGCATTTGTCTGAAAACCAAATTAACAAACATAGTATACCGCAAGGAAGCGTTCTCGGCCCAATTCTATTTGTATTATATATAAACGACATAATAAATATAACAAACCACAAGTGTGTCTTATTTGCCGATGATATATCTATTGTGGTGACTACAAATAAAAAAATAAATACCGTACATGATCACGAATTTGACATTAATAATACTATTGACAAACTTATAGACTGGTTGACATTACATAATTTAAAAATAAACTTGGACAAATCACTATATATACAATTTAATAAATGCTATAATAATAAATACAATCTGACATTAAACATTCCAAAAATTAAACAAGCAACACAAACAAATTTTTTAGGAGTAACGATAGACGAGGACCTAAACTGGAAACCAAACCTTGATAATATATCAAGCAAAACTAATAAATTTGTAAATGCTTTAAAACATATTAAAAAAGTAACTAATACTAAAACAACTATTATATCGTACCGCGCATATGTAGAATCTGTTCTTTGTTATGGTCTTATCATGTGGGGAAATAGCACAGATTCAAATAGAGCTTTCGTAGCGCAAAAGAAATGTCTTAGGGCTATATACGGTATCCAACCTGACGATTCTTGTAGGCCTATATTTAAAAATACCGGTTTGTTACCACTACCATCGCTGTATATTTACGAAATTTGTATGTTTGTGAAAAAGCATAAAGATCATTTTAAGACAGTAAATGACGTAAGTTGTAGAAATCGGCGTGATCCAAACAGGCTCATAATGAATGATATCCCAAGATCAACAAAATATAATAAGAATTGCTTAGCAATGTGTGTACGTATTTACAACAAAATTCCTCATTCGCTAAAACAATATAATACACATTTATTTAAACGTAAGCTACAAGCTTGGTTGAATCAACACAATTTCTACAGCATTAAAGAATTTTTTGAATATAAACATTAAATATTTCTTGTAAATATTTGCATGCTATATATGTAGCTAAACATGTAAGGACTCATATATCTTTTACCATCTGTAATACCATGTTTTTATGCAAATAAATATATTATTATTATTATTATTATTATCATCAGTCTTTAACAGTCCACTGCTGGACTAGGCCTCTCCTTTAAAAGGAAGAATTGACCTACTATACCACGCTGCCCAAACGGGTTGGTATGGGTTGGTTTCAAGTTTTCCTTCTCTTACAGTGCTGTTCTATGCATAATATGCTCCTTCTGTCGGCTCTTACGACACCCATGGGATGATGTGGGTTGGTGACATTCAGTATTCTTAATCCGTCACCACACGCACAACAATATTATTCACCGGATATAAAATCTTTTCAATATTATGCTTATTCGGCAAATCAAGCCCGATTTCTCATCAGTATTTATTAACATAAGCCCAAATGTTTAAAACAGAACTATAAAATTTATTTTGAGTTGCATAGGGTTCCCACCAAGAACTTAGGGTCCCAAGCCAACCTCACCTGCAAGTGGTTCACCTGCCGATCAACGGACGAGGCAAAATATCCCGATAAGCAGCAATAGGCTCGCCACCTATTACGTGGGATCAAAACATTGGTGAAAAGTGGGCGTTTAATATGCCTCTGCCTACCCCTTCGGGGAAACAGGCGTGAGTTTATGTATGTATGTATGTAAAATTTATTTTCATTAAACCAATCCACCAAATAGCAGCATAATAGCTGCTACATGCTCCCAAAACTAATTATTCATTCCGACTGCACAACCCATAATTATTTTCTACTAGTTATGAAGTAAAATAAAAAGCTTTTAAACAAGATAAACCGCCCAAAAGGCCGATTCACTCACATTTTAACATTTTTTTAACGCGAGAAACTACTAACGAAGAAAATTTAATTAGTACCTAACAGACTTGTCTCTTGCGACTTCTAATAAAAATCTCTTACTTATGTTTTCTCAAAGCTTGTATTTGAATCTCTTACTTATGTTTTCTCAAAGCTTGTATTTGATTGTCTTATTATTTTTTATTTTGCTTATATTTTTTGGTAGCTAGTAATGGGTAAAAATTGGGTTTAGTTAAGTAAAAGTTCTGAGTGGTACTAATCTAACTTAATTAAATTAATAAGTGGTCTTGAGTATATTTTGTCTTGAAAGACTTGTTATTTCATTATTTTAAATTAATAATTAAATCAGGGGCTACGATTAGATATTTTGGTTCTTTGCTGAGCAATATGGGACGGTCTTAAAGAGAGAATTAGAATGCATGCATATTTTGGTTTATAGTAATGTCGTATCCAATCGTCCATTTCATGAAATGATTGAGCATTTCATGAAAATTCGAATAATTCATTAGCCATTTCGTGATGTGTTTTGGTCAGACCAATGATAACAAATCGTTTATCGATACGCGAGTGAAGTCTGACAACTCTCATTTTCATATAGCTATGATGAAGTATACCCTTAATCTTCTCATAGTGGGATGCCCATCAGTAGTACAGTTTGTAAATAGCACACCATTAACATTATTACTCATCCTCCTAGCGTTATCCCAGTTTCAACCCGGGGTCCGCTTTCTAGTCTAACCGGATTTGGCTGAATATTAGCTTTTCCACGGAGCGACTGCCTGTCTGACCTCCGCAACCCAAAAAGGATAGCGATATTCCATGGTTTAGACTAGTGTCAGTTTATTTTAGAGGTACTGACGCCCTATAACGACTGTCAAAGATCTTCATGACAGCCGGGAGCGACGGCTTAACTGCTTTGCTCTCCGAGGCACGGGACAAGCGAAAATTAACAATTCAATACGCACATAACTCCGAAAGTCAGTGGTGCGTGCCGTGGAAAATAAAGTAGTCAGTGTAAATAACACTCGTATTTATTCCCATAATCCGATAGACTGTACCTAATCCACCGACCTGATTCCAATACAAAGTAAGCTATTCTAGCAACTTCAATTTATAGGATTACTTCTTCACGTTAAAAGTGCTGACTGGGCTTTCGAGCTGAATGTATGTGGTCGGACGGAGCCCGTGTTTTTTAGGGTTCCGTACCTCACAAGGTAAAAAAAGGAACCCTTATAAGATCACTTTCTTGTCCGTTTGTCTATCTGTCCGTGTGTCACCATCGATTTTCTCAGGAACGGGTGGACCTAGCAAATGGAAAATTATGCCAGTTATTCAAGTCTATGGTTCCTATTCGGTGTATAAAAATCAGAGTCCTGGGTTAACCCGATGAAAAGATATGGCCAAAATTAGATTTCTGTGAAAACTTGTAAGTACCAAAATTAACTTTATTTTCAATTTTTTTAATTTTCGGAATTTTTCATTTACTTGTGCTGTAAGACCTTGGTTTTAACCAAAATTGACAATTCTAGGTCAACCGTAAGTAACCTATAGGTTTTGGGTCGAAAACATATATGGTAGTTCCCGTTGAACTAGAATCACGAAATTTGGCCAAAAGCAAGGTCTGAATTTATGGGTGTCCCCATACATACATAGTAGACTCCTTTTAAGATAGTCCTCTAAGTTGTATGTGCACTCATACAGATTTAGAGGACTAGCGTAATTAGCACCAACCTCAAACAAGGTAAAATGCGTACGGAACCCTCGGTGCGCGGGTCAGACTCGCACTTGCCCGATTTTTTCATTTTCCGGGTTTCGTCGTTGTTGGGAGCAAAAAAAAAGTTTTACATTTATAAATTTCCTTGGAAATTTATAAACCTTCGGAGGGGCAGGCCAAGAAAAAGATGGATGGACTTTGTGTGAGGATGGATATGAAAAGTAGAGGGGTAAATGATCGGTTGACGGGAAACAGAGCGGTATGGAACCAAATGACATACTGCACCGACTCCAAATTAATTGGAACAGGGGGTGGAGCATGATGACTTATTTCACATATTCTCTGTGTCTATAACCCAAGCGCATGACTTCACTTTCCAAATGATTACACACATGTTTTTATTTTCTTTTCCTTGTTTGGATAGGATTTTTTTGCCAATCCATAACAACATACAAAATTTGATATAAAATCTTTTCATCCAATTATCAGATTGATGAAGGTCGCTCTTCTACGGATATCTTACTATAGCAGAAAGATAACTACTAAATTGCGTAGAAACTAATCAAAAGTGTTTCTGTTACCCCTCTGGTATC
Organism: Euclidia mi; assembly: GCA_944739405.2. NCBI lineage: Eukaryota > Metazoa > Arthropoda > Insecta > Lepidoptera > Erebidae > Euclidia > Euclidia mi. The sequence goes on along the minus strand of OX123192.2, from coordinate 24,480,410 downwards.
TTGTACCCCTTAGGAACAAAGTGGTTAAGAATTTTTTCTCTAAATTTATTTTTTCTAACGCTATCTACTGATCGCATTCACTTACCTTTGTACGAAACACAATTTAATTTTATTACAAAAGTTACTTTCAATGTTTTATCTCGGTGCACCTTAGTTAACGCACTCGCATACAGTCATGCATGAATGTTGCTGAGTGTTACCGAATGTTACAAAGTATTTTGGCAAAACAACGGAGAACATACGACATAAATATTCGAAGAGAAACGTGTAACAACAGTTCAGAAGTATTGTGGTAACTGAGTTTGTAATAAATCATGAATTCGGTGGCGAGATTTTTAGTATTGAAAATGAAATATAAATACTTACGTTATTATTTTGGAGGCGATTAGGTGACCAGACAACAAGTTTTGTTTTATTAATTGAGCACAGCCCAACGGCAACCCAGCCTACTAGACGGCAGACGTAAGGCGAACACTTTCTGACAACACGTTAGACTTATACGTCTTACATTAGACCAATTCCAACACTAGTTATAAATTATGACGTACTGCAAATTTGAACCGGCCAATTAGAATGCATTTTGGTAGCCCCCTTCGCCTCGCATACCTCATCGCTTTGTCGGAATTGTTTGTTTGTAAATGAAAACATTAAGTATCTAGTAGATTGGGATGTCGTTGGCACAGCTAGAACATAGCATTTGACATTTGATTTCTTTATTAAGTAAAAAGAAGATTAAAGATTAGAATTTAACTAAGAAATTACCTTATTGTATAGTATGATGTTTTTATTAGAGTTGTGATAAAACTATGAACAAATATGTTTACTTTTAAATTATTTTGATAATGATGGACCGCACACAAGAGATTAGATTTTGTTTCTAAAATATAATAATGTTCTCGAAATCGACAGTCAAGAACATCATCGTCCTAACATTATCCCGGTTATAACAAAAAATTATGCCTTAGAACTTGCGATCAATTTTCTAGTCTAACCTGATTTGACAGTGTATTAGCTTTTCCACAGAGCGACTGCCATCCAACGCGCAATCCAATAAATGTAAATTCACGGCATATCTCTAATTTTTATGGCTTTGTACTTACCAGATAATTATGTCTTGTATGCTTAAATCGTTTATTTGGGATAATTACACAGTGTCCAATACAATAGATATTTTTCTAGTTCATTGAATGAGTTCAATGAGGTCATTTACTCAGTATTGTGTGAAGTGGCTTTGTTATAATTCTGTTATTTAATTTTAATTAATTTAATTCTGCTATTTACTCATATTTATATTAGTTACGCATCCATTGCATTAGGTTCGCCTGTAAGAATGGTTTGTGATCACCCCTCATAATAAATAAATAACATTTGAAATAATGAACGAGAAACGTCTCGAACAAGATTATTAATACGGGTTTAAGAATAACTAGTATCCTTCATTAACTTCAAAAGAACAATAGAATCTATTTTCCGGAATCTAAAGAGTTTGTTTACTCTAGAACAAAACTGTTCTGTTTGCTTGAAAAACAAAGCGCAACACGGCAGTAATTTGATGAGAGACCGAATATGATAAAATTAAGAATGTAACAGTAAGAATGTAATATTTTTTTCAGACCAACTGGGAGTGGGTTTAGGGAGCTTAATTAATCATTATACTGAGCGACCAGTACAGAACTTTTGTTCACCTGGAGCTCAGTCTTGTACCCTAGTTGATAAGATTAAGAATGCCGACTTGAATGCACAAACTACTGTCATCATATTGTATGGTGACAGCTCATTAGTCTCCAAAAACAGTCTCATGGAATTAACAGACTTAATGATAGATGTTAGCACAAAAATAGGATGTAGCTTTATTATTTGTGCATTGCCTTATATATATGCTCTCAAAGATGACCAAAAGAGGCAGATAGGCAAATTAAATTTATTATTGTACAATAGGACATTCATAGTGACAGTATTTTATTTTTTGACACTAATATTTTTATTAGTAATTTGTTTTAACAAAAGATACTATGTTTCTTTCTTATATACATAGGCGAAAACTTGCTAAATTATTAACATTTACTTTATATACTGACAGGAGTACTACTAGAGTACTTAGGAATTTGGTAGATAATAGTTATACCAATATAAGTATTGACACATTTATTAAATTAAACTATTAGATGAGACAACAAAAAAAGCATTCATGTGTTTTAAACTTAGTTCATCAAAACAAACAAGGCCTATCTGGCAAAGAATTAGAAATAGATTTATTTTAAAATAAACATAAGATTGATATCTTATGTATTACGGAACATTGGTTGCGAGGTGACCAATTAATATTTAACAATCAACATTACTCAGTTATAAGTGCATTCGTAAGAAAGAAGGCTGTTCGTGGTGGCTCTCTAATATATGTATGTAATAGTTTGAAATGTAAAGAACGTAAGGATATAGCTAAACTTTCTATCGAGCGCACTGCTGAGATTTCTTGTGTTGAGCTTGAACAACATATTATAGTGTGTGTGTATCGACCACCACAAAGCGACTTTACTCAGTTTGAAAGCATTATAGAGGATGTCTTTAAACACATAATTTCTAGTAGGAAGTCTGTAATCGTATGTGGCGATTTTAATGTCAATTTGTTTGAAAAATGCCGTGTGGTTGACGGCATAGAATACAAATGTCACCACCCCCTATCTTCCCGTGGGTGTCGTAAAAGGCGACTAAGGGATAACACGATGCAAATACCATCTTTGCGTAGAGACGGAAAAGTTGACATCAAACCCTATACGACTGCCTCGTTGGTCTCGCGGCATAAATGTGCGCGTGGGATCGGGAGGTCCCGGGTTCGATTCCTGGGTCGGGCAGTGTTATTGAGTTTTTCTGTCACGAAATTCTCAGTAGCAGCACGGAGTCTGGAAATGTGCCCGGTACGGCAATAGGCTCGCCCCTTATTACGTGGGACTAAAGTATATCTGGCAAAACGTGGGTGTAGAAATACACCTCTGCCTACCCATTCGGGGATAAAAGGCGTGACGATATGTATGTATGTATGTAATCACCAATTTGTACTAGGTTAGTTAGCTTATTTAGGTCATTTAATTTAAATGTTTTGTTCTCTGAACCAACCTGAATAACCTCACATTCGTCTACATGCTTAGATAATGTTTTTTGCAATTGTCTTTATTTAAGTAAGGCTGTTTTAACTGACTTGACGTCGGATCACTGCGGGCAAAAGGTTGTTATTCCAACTAATACAACCCCTAAAGTACAAGAAATTACATGTAGGCCAATGACCTCTGCTCGCCTCAAACACTTTAGTAATGATGTTGCTGCCAAGATCGCCAGTATTGACTTAACCGTTGATGATCCTGATGAATTATATAAATGTGTATTTAAAATTGTTAATGATGAGTACAATACAATTTTTAAACTGAAGACATTTGCAAGGAGCATTAAAGTAAATTTTTGTGACTGGGCAACATTAGGTATATACAAAAGTAGAGCTAGGTTGTATGATCTATATGGTATGAAGAAATACAATTTTAATCCTGAATTTATTTATTTATTTATTTATTTAATCATTTATGCACAAACAAAGTGTACATCGGTGGACATAATGCCATATGGCATTCTCTACCTGTCAACCTTAAGGTGGTGAAGAGATGAAAGTGGTAGGTGCATTTTACTATTAAGATGTAACTAATGTAAAATAATATACCTACATACATAATAGGGATAGAATAAATACAAGATATATATAGTTCTACAAATACGTACTTATACATATTTATACATAAATATACTTACATATACATAAAAATACAATATACTTACATAAATACTTATAATATTGGATGAGAGTGATGTGCTGATTCCTTCAATCTCTCAAAAAGAAGCTCTCGAACTTTCATTTTGAATGTATAACGGTTTGTGGACAATCTGATTTCAGGAGGGAGTGTATTCCATAAGATAATAGACTGCACAACAAAAGAAGAGTTAACGAACCCAGTAGTGTGACTGGGGCAAGAAAGAAGAAGATTATGAGAAGATCGAAGATCTCTCTCATGGGTATCAGATAGATATTGGAAGTGTGAGGTGAGATAAGTTGGAGGAGAAGGAGACTTGAGAATAGAGAAAAGAGTAGTAAGAGCACGCAAACACCGGCGCTGACGAATTGGTAGCCATTTAAGTTCGGAACGATAAGTAGAGACGTGGTCATACTTACGAAGATTGTAAATGAATCGAATGCAGTTATTGAGAAGTCGGTCGTACTTATTGAGATGTTCTGCATTCAGGTCATAATAGCACATATCACCATAGTCGATTATGGGAAATATTAAAGCCTGCACAAGCATTGTCTTGGTCCTGGAAGGCAAGAAATTCTTGAAACGGTATAGTGCTCTAAGAGTTCCGGTGACCCTCTGACTAACATTACTCACCTGCGCTTGCCAATCGAGAGTGGAATCGATGTGCAGGCCTAGGTCTTTTACGGATGCACTGTACGGAATGACCAGGCCATTAAACATTACGGGAGGTAGAGTTTTGACGTCTAATCTATGCATTAAGCGGCGACTGCCTACTATAATGGCCTGACACTTCGCTGGATTAACGTCTAAGCCAAATTTATTACACCAGTCCATCATTGACTCAAGGTCCCTATTTATGTCTGCAATGGCAACTGTCACATCGTCCACCCTCGCTTGGGAGTACAACTGCAAGTCGTCAGCATAAAGATGATACGAACATCGAAGATTAGGAGTTAAAAAGTTTATAAAAATAGAGAATAGTAAAGGAGAGAGAATGCCACCCTGAGGAACACCAGAGCAAATGTTTCGCCACCTCGATGTAGTTACATCACTGCGAACAGACTGTTGGCGTTCCTGAAGATAACTTGAGAACCATTCCAGTGCATTAGGCGAGATCATGAGATGGGAGAGGATCGATAGAAGGATATCGTGACTGACGGTGTTGAAGGCGTTCGAGAAGTCGACCAAAGTCAGCACAGTGACTTTAGTGTCCTCCATGCCTGCCCTAACATCGCCAGTCACTTTAAGGAGAGCAGAAGTCGTGCTATGGCCAGGCCTGAACCCGGATTGCAATGGGCTAAGCAAGTTGTTTTGAAACACAAATTGAGACAACTGTTTATGTACACAGGCTTCGAGCACTTTCGAAAGGAAGGGCAGAATAGAGATTGGGCGGAAATGGTTAGGAAGAGAAGGGTTCGTTATCTTAGGTAGTGGGATAACAAAGGCTTTACGCCACAGGGAGGGGAACGAGCCGCAGTCAATAGAAAAGTTTACAATATGGGATATAGGGAGGATGAGATGGTCGAGAATCGGGATGATCATGCGGCGGCTGATAGAATCAAACCCCACAGCATTGGATTTAATGGATAGGATAATTTTCTTGACCTCGCCCAATGCAACTGGAGAAAAATTAAAAGCATCAATATTAGGACGGCGAAGCCCAGCAATGTAGTCAACAGTAAGACGCCTGGTTTGATGATCCAGTTGAGAAGTAGACGTGAAATAGTTGTTTAAGTCATCCAAACCAATCGTGATTTGAGGAGTTGTGTATTGCTGTTTGCCAATACCTAGGGTCCCAAGGAACTTCCAGATACTAGCGGAGGAAGAAGAATTAATATTGTTGAAAATATGGCGGCGTTTAGCGTTGCGTATCATCTGATTACACCGATTCCTTGCAGTTTTGTATAGACTCCAGTTCTCGTCAGACCGCTCCTTTTTGAACTTCCGAAAAGCTCTATCACGGCGTCTCATGGCCATTTGAATGCCCCTGGTAAGCCAGGGTGCGGGAGGGCGTTTCAGTTTAACCCTTCTGATAGGAGCATGTTGATCATAAAGACGTAGTAGCGTATCATTCAAAATTGAGACTTTTTCGTCTACGGTATTGGCTGCTAATAGAGAAGACCAATCAAGCCAGACCAATCAAATTTATTCAATATGTTAGAAATTATTCAAAGGTTTTAAAAAGGACATGTGCTTTAGCCAAATCCTTATATTTAAGCAATAAAATCAAAGAATCCAAGAACAAAATTAAAACTACTTGGAGCATTATTAACAATGAGACTGGTCGAGCTAAATTGGTAGATAACAATTATGAATTAAAATTTAAGGGTGAAAATTTTCGGCAAATTTCTATCTTGCCTGCTATTAGTAAAATTTTTGAAAAGATTATTTTGCATCAACTAGAGAGCCACTTTCACACAAATAATTTATTTCACAGTGAATGGTATGGCTTTACTAAGGGTCGCTCCACCGCTGATGCCGGTGTAACTTTGTTAAAGCATATTTTTAATGCTTGGGAAAACTCGTAGGATGCCATTGGTGTTTTTTGTGACCTATCAAAGGCCTTTGACTGTGTGAAACATAATACACTTTTACTTCAATTGAAATTTTATGGTATTAGAGATACCGCACTCAATCTTGTTGCCAGCTGCCTTAGTGATAGAATTCAGTATGTAGATGTTAATGGGAGTAGGTTTCTAGGTTTGCCAGTAGGAATGGGCGTTCCACATGGCTCTATTATCGGTCTTTTTCTTTTTTTTAATCTCGGAAAATTGATGTTGCTCAGACATTTAACAATTTCTTCATAAACATACCAGTGAACACAACCAGCTGTCTAGATTCATGTCCAAGCAAAGCAGAAATGTTGGTTAGGGGCAATGTGAATGAGTGTGATGTGCTTTTTAATTTTAAATATATTGACACCAATGACATACTGAAGGTATTCAAGACGCTCAATAATAAAAAAATATGTTGACTTATGGGGCATTTCTGTTAAACTTGTGCGACAAATTATTTCTAGCTTAGCTCCATATTTAGCTGCAATATTCAACAGATGCGTAGATACAGGAGTATTTCCTGATCTAATGAAACACAGTAAAGTAATACCATTATTCAAAAAGGGATCAAAGAGCGACCCTAGTAATTTTCGGCCAATTTCTATCTTGCCTGCTATTAGTAAAATTTTTGAAAAGATTATTTTGCATCAACTAGAGAGCCACTTTCACACAAATAATTTATTTCACAGTGAATAGTATGGCTTTACTAAGGGTCGCTCCACCGTTGATGCCGGTGTAACTTTGTTAAAGCATATTTTTAATGCTTGGGAAAACTCGAAGGATGCCATTGGTGTTTTTTGTGACCTATCAAAGGCCTTTGACTGTGTGGAACATAATACACTTTTACTTAAATTGAAATTTTATGGTATTAGAGATACCGCACTCAATCTTGTTGCCAGCTACCTTAGTGATAGAATTCAGTATGTAGATGTTAATGGGAGTAGATTTCTAGGTTTGCCAGTAGGAATGGGCGTTCCACAGGGCTCTATTCTCGGTCCATTTCTTTTTTTAATATATATTAATGATTTGCCGTTCTTTGTACAAAATTTATGTGATATTGTTTTGTTTGCCGACGATACGTCACTAATTTTTAAAGTTGATCGTAATTTAAGTAACTTTGATACCGTCAATAACACTCTTGCACAAATATTAGATTGGATTTCGACAAATAATTTGGTACTCAACTCAAGCAAAACCAAATGTGTTAAATTCTCTTTGCCTAATGTCAAAAGTGTTCCTACTAATATAATTTAAAATAAGGAAACAATTCAACTAGTCGAATCAACCGTATTCTTAGGTGTAACTTTAGATTGTAAGCTTCAGTGGGGCGCCCAAATATCCTGTCTCGCAGTAAAACTTAGTCCTGCAGCATTTGTAGTTAGAAAAGTTAGGGAATTCACAGATATAGATACTGCTAGACTAGTTTACTTTAGTTATTTTCACAGCGTAATGTCTTACGGAATAATGTTATGGGGTACAGCTGCTGATATACAGACTATTTTTGTCATTCAAAAGAGGGCCATACGTGCAATTTATAAGTTAGGTGCTAGAGATTCTTTACGTGATAAATTTAAAGAAGTAGATATATTAAGAAAAACTTAATTCTATACCGCGAAAATAGTGATTTGCACAAAGTGAACTCTAGGAATAAGCATAAACTGGTGGGAACTAACTACCGTCTACATAAAGTTCAGAACTCATTTGCGGGGATTGGTATACGATTTTTCAACAAATTGCCTCTTGAAATAATGAATTTACCCATGCACAAATACAAACGGACAATTAGGAACTTTCTTTTACAAAGGGGTTATTACACTATTAAGGAATTTTTAAATGATAAGACACCGTGGGGATAGGCTTAGGCTTGTTTAACTCACGATTATTTTATTTACATGTTAAGTGGAGGTGCCTCGTGAACACATGATTTTTGCAGGATTTGGATATTTTTATGATTTGTGGAATGTAGTTTAACATTATTTATCTCTGATTATATCATTGTTCACTTGTCACCTTCACAAAATTCTTTCTACATTTGCATTCCTTCACGCGTTCCACTAACTTATGTTAATAATAACGATCTGGAAAATGGAGGTAATTGGCGGTCATGGTCATTATACCAATAGATTGTTTCTTACTGCTGGTTCGTATACCGTGGTCGTCATGCTCACTAAAATGTCATTTCTTGTGGTGGCGTCGTGTGTCGGGTCATCCCTGTCCCTCTAATATGGCGAGAGGGATGATGGCTGGCACATGCGTCATACTCGTGAACGGGTGCTACTTGCGATGACTGGTCGATGACGGTCTTGCGGGCTGGTATTAGATTTTATTATTTAACTGCATCATTTCCATCATGGTTCTGATCACTTTCGCGGATTGCCTGCATTATTAGGTATATATAATGTAAGTGGATGCTCCTGTTTCACCATGTCTATTCTGAGGAGGCTAACCAAAAGTATTATGCTTGAGTATTATTATGTACAGTAAATATATACAAGTGATATAGAAGGTGTAACAGTTGCAACACCTTACAAAATGTAAATTGTGTATTATGCAAAACCTGGCGATGAAAAAGAGTGACCGTGAATTTTATTGCCCGTTCTTTCTCATGGTTCTACCTATTGCTTTGCGAACGTGGCAGTAAATGTAAATGTAGAAGCATACAATAATAATGTTTTAAATTTGAGTATAAGTAATTATTCTATAAATTTATTATTTTGACGTTCATAAGCGTCACATTGTGACCCAAATGAATAAAGGATTTTGAATTTGAATTTGAATTAAACACCATGCCTTAGTTAGCAAAATTACCAACCTCAGTGCACAAGATAAATTGTAATTACCCATATTTTGGACTCGGATATTTATCAACATAAAACATTTAAACTACGCATGCCTGCCGAAGTTGTCAAATATTTCAATAACATAGATAAAAGTCTAACTTCTCATCTTAATCCGTTCTCTATAGGAACGGAAAATTTACTCACAGAAGTTGCAGCGGGCAGTTTTGCGAATTTCAACTTGAGTCGAGATACAAATTTTACGTCGATAAATTGATGGGAAGAGATCCGATTACATGAGAGTAAAATTGTGTCGATTTACTTTTAATGAGGAAATGAAGATGTAGATTTACAATTTATCGAAAACATTTTTTATCGTTTCATAAGTGCTTGTAATTACACAACGAGACTTTTAAGTACTTTAAAATTATGTGATTTGTAGTCTTATCGTTATTTATGAAATAGCTCTAGCGTATAATTTAACATTATTACATCGCACCTTTAAAATAAAGGTGCGATGTATTTTTTCGACAGGAAATCAGTCAGCTCGTGTGCCCCGTAGGCGTATCTCGTGGATACCATGTATGAATATTAGTAAAATAACGTTTAATAATAATAATAATAATAATAAATAAGTAAATACTACTCTACGCACCTTTTTAAAGTCATGTATGGGGCAATGGAATACGACTCTTAGCTATCCAGGATGCCGAGGGATCCAGGAGGACGGCGAACATATTAAAATTGAGCGAGGGATTTTTCAGGGCGACAGTCTGAGTCCCCTTTGGTTTTGCTTAGCCATGAACCCTCTAAGCACATTACTGGAGGGTTCAAGGTTAGGCTACAGGTTACAGAGAAGTGGTCAGGTCATATCTCACCTGTTGTTCATGGATGACCTGAAGTTATTTGCCCACTCTGATGCCCAATTGATAGATTTACTAAAAGTAACCCAAAACTTTAGTAAGTCAATCAATATGGAGTTCGGTGTAGATAAATGTGCTGTCATTCATGTGAAGCAGGGAAGGATGGTGGAATCTGAGGGGATCCAACTCTCAGATTCCATTAACCTAAGAACGCTTCTCTTAACTGATACCTATAAGTACTTGGGTATGTCACAGGCTTTAAGTATCAATGAAGCCGTCATGAAGCAATCGTTGCAAGAGCGTTTCTTTGGCCGCCTGAATAAAGTACTGAAAAGTCTTTTATCAGGTGGCAACAAGGTTCGGGCTTGCAACGGTTGGGTCATGCCACTTCTTGTATACTCCTTTGGCATACTCAAGTGGACTCAGTCTGAATTGGACGCCCTGGACAGAAGAGTCCGCACATTGTTGACGGCATATCGTATGCATCATCCACGTTCATCCGTGATGAGGTTGTACATCCCGCGGAAGTGTGGGGGTCGTGGTTTTCTGAATATCAAGACCTTAGACAACCGCGAGGTGTGCAATCTCAGAGAATATTTTCTCCGGGCGAACGTGGACATGCATCGAGATATTGTCGCAGTGGACAATGGACTCACCCCGCTCAAGTTGGCTAAGGAGAACTGGCGCATACCTGTAGTACTCAGTACTGATGATCGCAAGCGTGTATGGCAGAGCAAGGAGCTTCATGGCAGGTTCCATCGGGCCCTGTATGGACCCGATGTAGACCTATTAGCCTCGGTGAACTGGCTACGCTTCGGCGACCTCTTTGGGGAAACCGAAGGGTTTGTTTGTGCAATTGCTGACGAAGTTATCAAGACGAATAACTACCGGAAATATATCCTGAGGGATGGCACTACCGATATTTGCCGTGCGTGTCACCAGCCCGGTGAATCCCTCAGGCATATTGTTTCCGGTTGTTCACGTCTTGCTAACGGTGAGTACTTGCACAGACATAACCAAGTAGCCAGAATCATTCACCAGCAACTTGCTCTGAAATACAAACTTGTAGACATCGAGGTACCGTACTACAGGTATGTGGCAGAGCCAGTTCTCGAAAATGGCCATGCCACATTGTACTGGGATCGATCTATCGTCACGGACAGGACTGTTGTAGCCAACAAACCTGATATTGTGGTGATAGATCGATCAGAGCGCCTCGCAATAATTGTTGATGTCACTATTCCCCATGACGAGAATCTCGTGAAAGCCGAGAAAGACAAACAGATTAAATATCTGGACTTGGCTCACGAGATTGTCGACATGTGGGAGGTGGACTCGGCAATTATTGTGCCGATAGTTGTAACGGTTAATGGCCTAATAGCCAAGAGCCTCGATCGTCACCTTAAGAGGCTCGCGTTGGGTGCTTGGGTCAAGGGTCTGATGCAAAAGGCAGTTCATCTCGACACGGCACGTATTGTGAGGAAGTTCCTGTCTCTGTAGCCCTTACCACCGGCAGCTTGGACCCTGTGCCCGTTGCTGGTGGGATCCCACGGTTTTTTTATATTTTTAAATGTATTTATTTTTATAAGTGATATATTTAAAAATGTAATTTAAATTTGAGAAGTGATAAATAAATGAATAATAATAATAATAAATCTTTATTTCAGAATACTTAGTTCCATATTACAATAAAATCCAAAGAAACTTATTTCTAACTTAAGTACTAAGAATTATTACTTAAAAAAATTGTTACGCAGCTATTTGTAACCATTTATTATACATGGAGCTGGTACACAGTCGGTCAGCCAGTTCCTTTACGATGCTATTGCTACACGTACCAACCCGCTTCATAAACATAGCGATTCGATTTCTTTGTATGGCATTAAACGTGTTCAGTCTTGCTTCGGCAAACATTCCGGAGGCGCTACAGTATGGAGCAAAACCCATTTGGTGCCTGTAGATGTTATTGTACTGAACACGAATGCCATCCAAAGATCTTCCCGTATACCTAGTCCAGAGTTGGCACGTGTAGAAATTTTGACAATATGTTGTAAATAAATGGTTTTTAGTCTGTACATCGGCCTTAAAAATTCGTCTCGCTAACATATTACCTACAACTGAGAGCGCCCTACGTTGTCGATCGATATCAGCATCATCTTTCATGTCCGATGTTAAGATGTGGCCAAGGTACTTGAACCTCCCAACCACCTTAACATTCTGTCCTCCTATCCACACCGGCGGGACGTTCTGAGGACCTCTACCTGATCTAAATATCATCATTTCAGTTTTATTTGCGTTATATAGTAAATCATGGTTTTTAGCATATTGCTCACAGATCGCTAACAGTTTTCTTAGACCCTTGATCGAGGGGCTGAGGAGGATCATGTCATCAGCGTAACTCAGGTTATTGACATATCTGTCACCAAGCCTGAGCCCCACCGGCGTCCTGCTCAGCTCCCCGATCAAATCGTTTATATAAAGGTTGAATAGGTCAGGAGAGGTCAATCCACCCTGCCTAACTCCGCTTGATAGTTTATAACTCGTCGTAACGTCGGAACCAAATAGGTATTTATACCTTATATAAGTTAGTTGTACGCGATTAAGACCCGCTAATTTATTTTGTATGATGTATACAAATCGCGAAAGTTTAAAATCGATAGTTTATAACTGTCCGACATAGCAGACCCCCACCTGACATTGTTAGACTGATTAGTATACCAATACCTAATCAGACCAACAATGCCAGTCTGTACGTTAGTGTTGTCTAGTTTCTCCCATAGCAAGTCGTGATTGATGGTATCGAAAGCGCGACTTAGATCCAGGAAACAGGCGTACACGCTTGTTTCCTGGCTTACATACTGCGACACGACTTGTTTCAGAGAGAAAATAGCCATATCAGTTGATACTTCAGGGCGAAACCCAAATTGCCCATCATTAATGTTCAAGGATGGGCTCAACTTTATATGTATTAGACGTTCAAGTACTTTGGCCACAGTGGGTGCAAGAGAAATGGGCCTATAATTTAATATTTAAATATTTTTTTGTTTATTTTTTTATAGACTCACGCCTGTATCCCCGACGGGGTAGGCAAAGGTGGTAATATTACACCCACATTTCGCCATGAATTTTTAGGTCCCACTTAATAGGAGGCGAGCCTATTGCCGTTACTGGGCACATCATCAGACTCCGTATTGCTACTGAGAATTCGGAAAAACCCAGTAACACTTTTGCCCGACCCAGGTATCGAACCCGGGACCTCCGATCAGCAATCGTATACGCTATCCACTGGACCACGGAGGCAGTCTTAGTAGTTTATTGTTTAATTCTTTATATATCAATTTATATGTCGGGCAGTGGACGTCTCTAGGCTGACATGATGATGAATTTAATAAATTGGTTTGACTTTAATAAAATGGTTGGTTTAAAAAAGACACCTGTGTTCAGTAATAAAAATATCAAACAAAAATGCATAAGCGAAGGCTTAATTTGAAGAACACCGAGCGTTACTTTAATATGGATGAATATTATTTATAGTGCGGTATGTTCAAAATTCAATTTCGCACGTAAACATGAATAGGTATCCAGACAGCGAGTCGACACCTTTAACATTTCGGCAAGCAATGTGTCTAAAAAGATTTTCAATAAGAGGTTCCGAAAAAGTAAATAGAAAGGTTGGCATTAAAACAAGCCTCTAGATATAGAGGAGGTAAAGGGTACAGTATAATTATTTCTGTAAATGTGAAAACTTGGAGTAACCCTTGACGATTAGCAGTAACGGCGAAGTTTCTGCGATAATTGCCGATGCTCCGAGCCGTTCTTTAATGCTGCAGGAATTCGGGTATTTCTATTTTTCTTGAACATTTAAAACAAAATAAAATGTATGTTGTGCAGTCTATTATTTTATGGAATACACTCCCTTCTGAAATCAGATTGTCCACCAACCGTTATGCATTCAGGATGAAAGTTCGAGAGCTTCTCTTTGAGAGATTGTGGGAATCAGCACATCAATCCCATCCATTATTATAAGTATTTATGTATATATTGTATGTATGTATAGTTAGGTGTATACAGCTTTATGTTTATGTATGTATTTATAGAACTATATAATATATTGTATGTATTATATCCCTATTATATATATAATTATTTTCATGTCATACTTTATAACTACCATTTAAATTTAAATAGTAAAATGCACTACCACTGTTATCTCTGCACCACCTTAAGGTCGACAGGTAGAGAATGCCTTATGGCATTATGTCCACCTTTGTACACCATGTTTGTGCATAAAGAAATAAATTGCGTGTGTACTTTATGATAATGGATAGTGTGTTTGATTGGATGGGATGGTAAACAAAATAAATTATTTTTGCGTAAAATGTATAGTTGTTGTGTTATCGTCCATCGTCAGCCATCTTATAGCTTTCTGGGGGCAAATGAGTAGTTGATGAGGATGTCGTTCGATCTAAACGAAGCACTGTTATTTGAGTGTATTAGGTGTATAATTTCTCACTTGTATTACTAATGACTCCTTCTTTAAAGTAGGCAACGCAAAACCGGAATACAACGCGGAAAAAAAACTCAGGAACCAACAGCTTAAAATCAGCAGTACATATTACACGTAAATGAAGTTATAATTATTCAGTTTCTAAATGAACTGAAAAACTATTCTCTTAAAATACAGCCCGATTTTTTATTAATTGGAAACCATTATTTGTTTAAAGGTGTATTCATTAGTACAGCACGCGTGTGGAACATTTAAATTCGATTTCGTTCGTTCGTAGAGAAGAGATGTGTTGTTATATTCTCTAGTACTTGCTTCCTGGAGAAATTTTAACATGTTTATAGTATTATCAAGGTTACTAAAGAATACTGAGAAGAAGTATAATATCACATTAAATTGACAAGTAAAGCCCGTCATGATTGTGACTTAGTTTGAGGCGTATATATTTTTTCCTTATAAGTAACATCATAACATCAAGTGTAAACTTTTAATATGATTACGTGTTCTTGCCGCTTATTCTTAAAAAAAATGTTATGATACGTTTCATTTGAATTTCAACTGTAAACACAGAAATTTAAAGCTTACTTTTACCTACTTCATTAGTAGCACATTGTCGCCAATATTCTTCAAGCTGAAATTGGTTACATTTATCTTGTAATGTATATGCCTAGTCTCAGGACTAGGCTGATTTCAGTATCAGTAACAACAGGCGTAGAAGAAAAAGCAAATCAAAAATAAAAAATATTTCGTAAATTAACTGTCAGTCAAGAACGCATCACATAAAGATTTTTCCCGGGCTGGCAATCAAACCCATGACCTCCAGCGTGGCAGTTATGGTCACCGGAATTCTGAAACAGTTTAATATATATATTTACCAACTTATTGACTAAAAATTCAGTAAGTAGGCAATAATGCCACTCATATCAATTCATTTTCATGGAAAACAGAGACCATTTTTACGAAAATATCCCTGGATTCATAATACGTACTTGGACATAAACCTATTAAATGATAAACAGTAAGTAGTTGAAATAAATGGCCTATGTAAATAATTATTTATTTTCTTCACGTGTTTCTATTGTAGGTACGGATTTATTTCTAAGAAAAAAAAATTATGGAAAAGTACAATGGAATGATTTTCCTTGAAGTAATTTTGATTCTTAAAGGGAACATAAATTTGTCGGATTATAAGGATGGATGTATTTTACCATGAACATAAAAAGCAGAAATAGATTGGTTGTGAGACTAATAGACTACTACTCAGAGGGTCTCATGTTCACCCTCACGGCGCGCAGCATTGACAGTTCAGGTATAACATATGTGCCTAACTAACATAACTTCACGCCATTTTATCCCCGAAGAGGTAGGCAGAGGTGTATTACGCACCAACACTTCGCCAGTTATGTTTCGGTCCCAATGTAATAGGGGGCGAGCCTATTGCCATCTACCGGCCACATCATTAAGCGATAATTTCGAAAAGTCAGAGGTGTGTGCCCGGGGTACCTGGGAACCGAACCCGAGACCATCGTTTCGGCAGTCCGTTACGTACACCACTGGCCTTCGCCGCGCTATGTGCGTATTAAATTGTATATGATTGCTTGTGCAGTGCCTTGAAGAGCACGATAAACGGACGATCCCGACTGTCATGAAGATCTTTGACAGTTTTTATTGGAGCCTCGGTAACTCGGTATCCTTGACTAGACTGACACAAGAATAAGGCGAAAGTGTTGAATGCAACCGAGATAACGCTATCGATGACGATGACTAAGATGATGATGTTTCTCTATATATGCGGTTTTTGGTAATATCTCTTTACAACAGTAAAGCACAACTTTGTGGAGGGTAACTCGCAACAGAAAGATTTTCATCGCGTAACAAAAATACAGTCTACATAGGTATTACTGCTCTACTAATAAGATAGTCCAACTAACGACCGATCCCATTATTTGATCTAGCCATGGTTTGGCTTCTAGACGAACATATTAAATTTGACATAAGCTGTATATCTCTAGCAGCTAAATCCATTGTAGATCAGATATTGGGACAGGCCGTAAGTCAACTTAATTATTATACCAAAATGAGAGCAAATCACGTTCAATTATAAAATAAAGCATATTTGCATAACGAGCATCTACCGAACATATTTTCAAATAAATTTCACGTAAACAATAATGAAAGCTACCAAACTATTTGGCGAGTGCGGCTCTTGACATTAATTAGTTTGAAAATGTTCATATTAACCTTATTCTTAAATCGGCCGTTCCAACCGGATCTCAGTGAAAGGCTCTCAACTAACTTTATTATGACAGTAATTGAGTCGCACTGTATTATTTTTGTGTTGTTTTTGTTAGACAATTATTTTTGAAGGATATTATTTTCCATAATTTCCCAGAAGCGTAACGGAAATTTTGTTTGGTACAGTGGCATATTCAATTCTTGATATAATAATAATTATATATTTTAATAATAATAATATGTTTTCAAATAAATTTAACGTAAACAATAATGACAGCTACCAACCTATTTGGCGAGTGCGGTGCTTGATGTTAATTAGTTTGAAAATGCTCATATTAGCCTTATTCGTAAATCGGCCGTTCCAACCGGATCTCAGTGAAAAGCTCTTTTATTATGACAGTAATGGAGTGGCCGTGTATTATTTTTGTGTTGCTTTTGTTTGCCAATTACTTTTGAAGTATATTATTTTCCATAATTTCGTGGTAGCGTAACAGCAATATTGCTTGGTATAGTGGCATATACAATTTTTTATCTTATATGTCTTCATAAGACAATTTATATAATTGTTCAATTGATTTCCCAAATAGGTAAATTTATTACGTCACTATAATGTTTTTTGACATTGCCTCTTCAATGCTCGGACAATAATTTTTCATGAGCAATATCATCAGTCATCCCTTACAGATGAACCTCTGTCTCTGTATATGCTACAGAAAGCTCTAGAAAAAGAAAAATAATTGCGATGAACTTAACATGACGGATTGTCTTCCCCATTAATGAGTATTTCTAGTACTACAGACGACATCATTCCAATATCTAACCAGCTTACCAACGCACCACAAACAATTAAAAGGCCGACACTTAATAAATCAAAAGCTGCCACAAACGTGCATACAGCAATTTCATATATTACTCGTATGTACCGCCCTCGTTGCAAGCTCAAGCAGCCGCCAACACATTCTCGCGAAATTAGATAACAATATTACTTGTGGTGCAACGCGTTCCTATTCCCCGCTGCGTCTAAATAAAATAATATTCGTTTGAAACGATGTTGCAGGTTCTATATCACTTATGGAGTTTTCTGACAAAATGTAAATACAGCTACTGGTGACGGATTAATAGTCTACTTCTATCATCATCGTCCTAGCGCTATCCCAGTTGCATCCGAGACTTACACGCCTTGGAGCCCGAGGTCCACTTACTGGTCTAACCAGATATGATAGAATACCAACTTTTCCACAGAGCGACTGCCGTCTGACCTCTGCAACCCAAAGAGATAGGGATATTCCATGGTTTAGACTAGTGTCAGTTTACTTAGAAGGTACTGACGCCCTGTAACGACTGTCTCATCTTCATGACAACCGGGACCGACGGCTTAACGTGCTCTCTGAGGTATGGGACAAGCGATAAATAACAATTTAATAAGCACATAACTCGAAGAGTCATTGGTGCGCGCCGTGGATTCGAACCCGATACCCTCTGCATGGTAGTCTGTTTTTATATCCACCAGGCTATCGATACCATTTATTATTTTTAAATTATTTTTCGGGATGCACGTACGTACGATTCATTCGAGTTCTGAATATATTTAAGCATCTAAAAAAATTGTGTCGAAATTAGGACATAATATTATATGAGTTGCATGATGTCGAAGAGTTTAGGAATCCTTACGCCGATGTTAGTTATCGCAAGAAAATGTGTATATGAGTTATTTGAATATAATTATAAGCTACATTCCCTATATACATCTTCCGTGTAGTGACGGATAAAGAATACAAGTGTCACTACCCCATTTCATTCCGAGGGTGTCGTAAAAGGCGACTAAGGAAATTGCAAAAAGCGAATAATATATTTGCGAAGAGATGGAAAACTTGAAACCAAACCCTATACCAACTCGTCTGGCCAGTGCGGTATAGTAGGCCAAATACCACCCAATGAGCGCACCAACGAGTAAAAGCACAGAACAATTAAAGGGGGTTAGAACGGAAATAGTTACTGATTTGTATTAGAACGCGTGTCGCCGATTGTCTCCCACTCTCTATCTCCACTACAAGCAATACACTAATACGTACGCGCATTACGCACACAAATCAACTGCACTTACTTAGATCGCGAGTTTGCCATTGGTTGTCACACTAGCGCAAACACTTCGCTTGACATGGAACTATCGCGCTTGACGATCACTCACACACTCTCATTAATGTTACGGTGTCCAAAAGGTCGATTATTTATATCGATAAAATACTGTTGTTTTGTTACTCTAAGTTTTGCAATTGTTTGTTTTTATTTCGGGATGGTGGGATAGGGTACAAATAGTGTGGCCTTTCTTAATATATATAAATAATAATATAAAATTAAAGGGGAAGATACAATATGGCCTTTATCATATCCGAATACCAAGAGTTAAAAATCATGTCCACCTAGGATGTCAGTGTCCGTGATAAACTATTCATGTGTACAACCACATAAGCTAAAGTTTCTAAAGAAATAAATGACACAAGTATATAATACAATAATATTTTAGTGTTGAACAATAATTTAAATTAAATTTCAACCCAGATTCTATTATTGTCCCTGAAATAAGACGTATTTATTAAGAAGCATACGCTTACTATATTTTAAATTCGAACTTTTCAAAATAAAATGCAATCTTACATTGATATATTTTTCTATGATAGCTTTAGATAGGTCTGTAACATGGCTCGCACTAGGATAAAATCCAACCTGGTGATAACTAATGTTGCTAAATAATTCAGTTCCGACAAAGCTGCGCAAGATCTTTGTTGTCAACATATATTATGTTTATTAATTTACCGAAGATTGTCGGTGTAAATCATTATAACTATTTCGGACATTTTACAGATTAGTATCAGTTCTTTTGAAGGATACAGGAGACCCCCTTTGTCTTTTGCTACGATAAATTTATGGTCCGAATTTATTTCATTTGACAGCAGTGCTCCAACGCATATGTCACAATCAATTTTCTTAATTAAAATATGTGATATGCTAAGTTAATAACCCACAATAAACGTTAATCGGTAGTAATAAACAAAGTTATGTTAATCTTAATATCACTGATAACAATCATTTGAATACATTCACACGAAGGAACTCACAATCGACATTGTTCACAACTTGGTAGGTACAACACTATCGGACCCACCACCATAGATTTAGCAGAATTCAAGCTTTGACGTTCGCAGTGTACGAAATACATTGCGCAATCGCCTACGTAGTACTAGATGGTACCCACGAATTGCCAGCAATGTATATTTTTTTATTTGCTTGCGATAGTATCGTTTTTGTCTACAAATTACATAATACTATTGTAATAATTACAAATATCATTTTTATTTTAAGGTTTTTGGACTTACCGGTGAAAAGAAATCCCTTTTCGAGCCACAGTACATAATTGGCTTCTTTTTCGACACGTTATTATAGCGCAAGACGGCATAATTCTTTTATTTTCGCGGAGCTTTGTACGCTGTCGCAATATGAGCACGATTGTTGACAGCGTCAATCAAATTTTTCGACATATGAGCGTTTGCTCACAAGTACGGCGAGCCTGCCACGCCCACAAGGCCGTTCTAACTTCTCTTAACTGTTCTGTGAGTAAAAGGCCCCCAGTTCCCGGTAGTCCCGCTGTCCGCAACTACGGTAGCGGTCGTAGTAACAGCGGGGCAGGGGGTGCTAAGAATCTCCGGGCTACGGCAAACGGCTACCACAAGAAACTGACCCTGGCTACGTACAATGGACGCTCTCTACGGCTGGACCAACACATCACCGAACTCGAAGTAGAACTAGGTCGTATAAACTGGCATATATTGGGGTTGTCTGAAGTCCGAAGACAGGGGGAGGACACGATAACCCTTGAGTCAGGCAACCTGTTCTACTTTCGAGAAGGCGATCAGCCCTCTCAGGGCGGTGTCGGTTTCCTCGTTAACAAATCTCTCGCTAACAACGTTGTAGAAATCAGCAGTGTGAGGACACGGGTAGCGTACCTGATATTAAGGATCACCGACAGGTACTCCCTGAAGGTGGTACAGGTATATGCGCTGACCTCGACATACTATGATGATATAGTCGAAGCCATGTATGAAGATATTACTAAGGCTCTACATCATACGACCAAGACACACTACCGCGTTGTTATGGGGGATTTTAATGCCAAAATGGGAGTATAAGAACGTGGCGAAACGAGAATCGGATGCTATGGCTTGGGGCGCCTAAATCACAGGGGGCAAATGCTGGTCAACTTTCTGGAGTCACAGGGGATCTTCTTAATGAACTCCTTCTTCAATAAGAAGCCTCATAGAAAGTGGACATCGCGAAGCCGCGATACTGTGACAAGGAACGAGATAGACTTCATCATGTCTGATCGGAAGTATATATTTAGAGACGTCTCAGTGATCAACAGGTTTAATACCGGTAGCGATCACCGTTTTGTCCGAGGCACTCTAAATATAGACATCAGAGCTGAGAGGCTTCGCATGATGAAGTCTACTCTTAGACCTACTGCGCCTCAGTTAGCAGTAGGATCCAAAAAGTTTCAACTGGTACTTCAAAACCGTTTCGGACTGCTGGAAACCCATGGCACCGTTGACGAGAAAACCGACGCTGTGGTCAAAACGCTACAGGATGTGTCTCGACGGGTGTTTCCCGGAAAAAGCGTTAACAAGCAAAGTAAACTCTCGCTCGAGACTCTCGAACTTATGAGGCAAAGAAGGGGAATGTCATATGCGCAGACGTCTTCGACAGATGGAAGAAACCTAATCCGGAGGATCCGGAAGCTGATGCGACGTGACCGTGATGTTTCAATACCCGCGCCATTACGACTGTGATTGAACAGAATCGAGGCACGCCAGCTGGGTAGAATTCATCTATCGAAACTCAATACTGCGAATGGCAAAACCGTAACTTCCAAGTTCGAGATTCTCACTGAAATTGAGAGTTTCTACAAGGTCTTGTACTCATCACGGATGCCTAAACCCACGAGGCCCAGCGATGATGACTACAGAGCTCAACTCACGCGCCATTACACGAAGGACATCCCTGATGTCAACCAGGGCGAGGTAAGAGTGGCTCTCGAGCAGCTTAAGAACAACAAGTCTCCAGGGGATGACGGAATCACCACTGAGCTCTTAAAAGCAGGTGGGACAGCAGTTCTGAAAGAGCTGGCGAGCCTGTTTAATTCCGTTATCTACCAAGGCCTAACACGTCAGGCGTGGAGTAGGAGTGCGGTGGTTCTGTTTTTTCAAAAAAGGTGAAAAAACCCTGCTGAAAAACTACAGAACCATCTCACTCTTGAGCCACGTCTACAAGTTGTTCTCGAGAATCCTAACAAACCGCCTCGCCAGAAAACTCGACGATTTCCAGCCACCGGAACAAGCCGGGTTTCGAAAAGGCTACAGCACCGTAGACCACATCCATACTGTTCGGCAGATTGTACAGAAGACTAACGAGTACAATCAGCTGCTGTGTATGGCTTTCGTGGACTACGAGAAAGCCTTCGACTCTATCGAAACCTGGGCGGTTCTGGATGCTCTGCAGCGGTGTCGCATCGATTGGCGCTACATCGAGGTGTTGAGATGTTTGTACGACATGGCCACTATGACCGTCCAGCTCCAGGATAGTAAAACCAGCCCCATTGAGTTGCGTAGAGGGGTGAGGCAGGGGGATGTAATATCCCCTAAGCTATTCACCAACGCACTCGAAGACGTCTTTAAGACGCTGGACTGGACAGGACGGGGCATAAACATCAATGACGAGTACATATCCCACCTTCGGTTTGCCGACGATATCGTCATCGTGGCAGAGAGCCCGAAAGAGCTGAGCGAGATGCGGCACAGCCTAAATGGAGCCTCTCGACGGGTCGGTCTCAGCATGAACATGGATAAAACCGAGATTATGTTCAACGAACAAATTGTGCCGGGACAGGTTTATGTCGACGGATCGATGTTCGAAGTTGTTCAAGAGTATGTCTACCTTGGGCAAGTAGTCCAGCTTGGTAGAAACAACTTCGAGAAAGAAATCAACCGCAGGATTCAGTTGGGTTGGGCAGCGTTTGGCAAGCTACGTCGAGTTTACTCGTCGCCCCTATCGCAATGCCTAAAGACCAAAGTCTTCAACCAATGCGTCCTACCTGTTATGACGTACGGTGCCGAGCACAGTGAGACTAGTCCACAAACTAAAAATCACGCAGCGAGCTATGGAACGGGCTATGCTTGGCGTCTCTTTGAAGGATAAAATCAGAAACAAATTTATCCGACAAAGAACCAAAGTTACCGACATAGCTCACAGAATCATTAAGCTCAAGTGGCAGTGGGCTGGCCATATCTGCAGAAGGACTGATGGCCGATGGAGCAAGCGTGTCCTAGAGTGGAGACCACGCCTCGGCAAGCGTAAGGTAGGGCGGCCCCCGGCTAGGTGGACCGACGACCTGAAAAATGTGGCTGGGACAGACTGGATGCGGAAGGCTGAGGACCGTGTACTGTGGCGCGTGGTGGGAGAGGCCTATGTCCAGCAGTGGATTGTGATAGGCTGATTGAGAAGCTTGCTGCAAAGTTTCATCGAAATGAATTCAGAGATTCTTGAGTGAAAGAGAAACAATGATCTATAAATCCATCTATAAATCCATCCACCCATCCTAACAAACTTGCACATTTAAAATCGCAATAAGATTAAAAACATGCACCATTGAGTCCTATAACAACTCAGCTCAGCGTAAAACCATAACCGTGTAATAACTTTCCGTTCAGTAACACAGAATCAACAAGAAATATCCAAGTCAAATAAATCCATGCCGATATTATTGCAGCGTTCATTGTTTGTAAGGAAATATCAATCTGTATTTTGGAATGTATCCAAAAATGCTTCTATGGACGGCTTAGCTGAAACAATAGGGTTAGTGGACGTAAAAGGTTTGTAAGCTCAGATGATAGACGTATTGGTATAGGGATATGTTGATTGGCAGATCAGTTGATAGTTCATACGTCTGTTATGGGATTAATAAGAATACTTTCTCCGTGAGAAACTAAGATAGATACATATTAGAATCTATGAAGATAAAAAGCAATTGTATTATAACATAATTATATAGGATTATGACATGCTGATATTTATATTTTTCATGCCAATATTTAAGATTTTTATAATTGCAACTTACCAGGTAAATAGGTACAGTTCTTAGGTAACGACTGTAACTAAGTATCAAAATACTACTCTGCCAACAATAATAATATTTAAGTCATAGACTTAATCACTATTCGTCATCCTCCCAGCGTTATCCCAGTTGCAACTTGGAGTCCGCTTGCTAGTCTAACCGGATTTGATAGAATATTAGCTTTTCCACAGAGCAATTGGCAGTTTGATAGCCGCGAACCAAAGGGATTGCGATATTTCATTGTTTAGACTAGTGTCAGTTTATTCAGAAGTACTGACGGCGTATAACGACTGTGAAAGATATTCCTGACAGCCGGGACCAACTCAAGATGCGCCTCGGGCTCCGATTTTCTGTTTATACTACTTGTGTTTAATTTTTGTTCGAACAGATGAAACTAGAATAAACCAAGAGGGCTTTATTCGGTTTAATTAATTAAAAATGAGTGTAAGTTGGTTTAACCCGATAAAAATATTAGAACTAAAAGATTCTTACAATTTATCCTCTCTTTTTAAGAAATGTTTCCAATAGAACATTATCGTGCTATCCTCGTAAAGTCATCAAAGCTAAAAAATATTTAGCTTGTCTGTAGAGCGACCGCCGCCTGAACTCCGCAACCCAAAAGGATAGTGATATAAATAAAGGCTTCGATCAGCGTATTGAACGCTGTCGACTGCCTATAACGCCTATCTTAAATCCGTATGACAAACGAGACCGATGGCTTAACAATTTAATTCGGACATAACTTCGAAAAGTCATTGGTGTCACCGTGGATTCGAACCCGATACCCTCTGGATGGCAGTCCAACTGTATCCCCGTCAGTTTATTCAAGGGTATAGACTCCCTATAACGCCTATCAAAGAGCTGTACTACTACCGAGACCTACGACTTAACGTACTGTTACATACCATATTATAACGTAGAGAAAGCCTAGTCAGCAATTTCACTGCATCGCGTATTTTCCATTATATTCTAGAAGCTCTTAATCAGCATTTATTCATTTCTTTACTTCAATTATATTATTATGAGCCAGTTGGGCCTGGGACGCGACAGTGAACGGTTGAGAAACCTAAATATAGGCATTCAGTATAGTGTAGTGTGTGTGTCAAGGTAATAAAAGGACTCTAAATTAATTTGTGAGTTTTTTTTAAAAAGACGAACGGGGTCGGCCTCCTAACAATTTGGTGTCAGAAGTGGGATGTGTCAAACAGAAAGCCTTCATACGGCATTGACACATCTATTTTATGTGCCAAAATAGAAAGCCTTCATACGGCATTGTCACATAAAATTTTGTATTTTGGGAGCCCCGTCTAGTCGCCGGTCGACAATAAGCCTTAGCCTCAAGGCTAAGCCTGCGCCATAAAGAAAAGTTCGTGAACCTTGGACGACGATAAGCCTCGACCTCGAAGTGCGAGCCCGCTCCAGCACACCACCGCCAGATCAAGAAGCCTCCGCTGTCGCGTCATCACATTAAGCTGGGTTAAAATACAGCTTCAGTAGCTGTTACCCGCACCAGGTACCACTCACCATCTACATCTTTACTATCTCATTTTTAATACCATTTCCGTTTTGCTATTTCCATATTTCTACATCGTTTTCTACACGACAACGTGGTTCCACGGGAAAGATCCCGAGCATCAAGGACAACGCGTCGCGTCGCCGCTACTGCGCATCAACTCACATTTCACCGAGTCGCCGAGTTCCAGGAATGACAGCGTCGTTTTACATCGCGTCGCTTTCTTTGTGAGTCTTGTTATAAACTGTAATTATTACTACTTACTTTATTCAATTTTGTGTGCCAATTTCGTGTGCCTATTTTTAACGTTATATGTGATTTTCGAATTCTATTTGTCTACTATTTCATTACTTTTGTAACTATATGTCTGTAAAATCGGAAAAAGTCGATATGTCTGACAAAATAACATTAACCTTTCTTACAAAATTTATTAAGCCATACAATGGTGACAAAGAGTCACTACCAGCTTTTCTCACAAATTGTGATAACGCTATTTCTCTAGCTAGTGAGGACCAAAAGTCTATTTTGTGTAAATTCATTATTTCTCAACTTGAGGGAAAAGCCCAAGTTGCATGTACTTTGAAAACATTTAACGAGTGGTCCGATTTAAAATCATTTTTAAGGAAAACTTTTGGGGAAAAGAAACATTCTACACATTTGCTAGTCGATCTACAGAACTGCAAACAAAGTACATCTGAAGATGTCACTAAGTACTCCCTCCGTGTAGAACATATTCTCACTAGAATTTTAGCAGACGTCCAGTACAATTGCAGGGACGCCAAAGAGCTTCCAGGCAGGTTAGCCGCTATGGAAGATCTCGCACTCAATACATTTATGTTAGGTTTGAATCCTTCAATTTCAAATATTGTCAGATGTCGGAACCCGTCATCCCTCAATGAAGCTGTGCAACACGCTACTGAGGAAGAGAAATTATTTAATCTGCAGTCTCATTCTTTAAAATATAAATCCAAACACGATTTCCAAAATAATTCTAGTAAATCTGATAATCATAAATTTTCGTCTAACTCTAATTCGCATTCAAATAATTTTTATAAAAAGTCTAACTTTAATTCTCAACAAAATAAGAATTTTAAACAGTATTCTAATCCTAAAACAAATGTTATTACTTGTAATTATTGTAAAAATGTAGGCCACTCTATAGATCAATGTCGTAAACGACAGTATAACGCGCAGCGTCAAAATCAGTCTAATTCTAAGTTAACTTCCAATAATATGCCCGTGCACACCTTATCTCAAGGTGATGACGTAGTTAATAACCAATTACCTTTAAACTAACTAAGATTTCGGATGCGTGCCTGCCGAAATCGATAAATCATAACGGCACAAACTCTTATACTATTTCTTATCCTAAATCGAATGATAATACTTATACTAACTCTTATCCTAAATCTTATGCCAATTCTAATCTTAAGTCTTATAATAATTCGTATACTAATTCTTATGCTAAATCTTATACTAAACCTTATGCGAATTATTCTACTAAATCAATTACTATTTCTACATCTCAGCCGCCCAAAGAGGGACTGAGTCATTCTAGTTCTTTTACATCTCAGCCGCCCAAAGAGGGACTGAGTCATTCTAGTTCTTTTACATCTCAGCCGCCCAAAGAGGGACTGAGTCATTCTAGTTCTTTTACATCTCAGCCGCCCAAAGAGGGACTGAGTCATTCTAGTTCTTTTACATCTCAGCCGCCCAAAGAGGGACTGAGTCATTCTAGTTCTTTTACATCTCAGCCGCCCAAAGAGGGACTGAGTCATTCTAGTTCTTTTACATCTCAGCCGCCCAAAGAGGGACTGAGTCATTCTAGTTCTTTTACATCTCAGCCGCCCAAAGAGGGACTGAGTCATTCTAGTTCTTTTACATCTCAGCCGCCCAAAGAGGGACTGAGTCATTCTAGTTCTTTTACATCTCAGCCGCCCAAAGAGGGACTGAGTCATGCTAGCTCTATAACACCTCAGCCGCCCAAAGAGGGACTGAGTCATTCTAGTTCCATAACTAAAACGTATTCTAATTCTAAATCTATGAGTGAACCCATCTTCGAGATGAGCTCATTATCAAATAAAATATCGTTACCTTATACGAAATTATTTACGAAAGGCTCTAGTAATTATCTTAATTTTCTTATCGATACAGGTGCAAGTATCAGCATTGTTAAACAGTCTAGTTTGCGAAATATGCCTGAACTTACCTCTGACACTATAAAAATAAGGGGTATAAATGATACTAATTCCTATTGCGAAACTTTAGGAGGAGTTTATTTAACATTTATTTTATCCAATACTTCTTTTCAACATAAATTTCACGTCATAAATGATAATGTTAACTTAAAAAATTATGATGGTATATTAGGTACAGACTTTCTCCATCTGTATGAAGCTAATATAGATTATAATTCCAAATCGTTAACCTTTAAAGGCCATGAATTACCAATTTTTCTACATCAACCTACTTATATGATACCGGCACGCTCCGAGGCCGTTATCGAATGCGCCGTATCCAATTACTCTCCCGAGCTTTATCTAAACAATGAAGCCTTAGTACTAGATCATACCTTAAAGGAAGGTGTTTATGTCGCAAATTGCATTGTATCTATTAAACCGAATAGAAAGGTCAATGTTACTATATTAAATACTACTGACCTAGACCTTGAGGTCAAAGATTATGTCGTAGAGTTGTCACCGATTGATTATGGTGAAAACCTAGAGTATAATTCTTCTTATAATATTAATTCTATGTCTTATTCTAAATCTGATCGGGCAAATCAAGTATTAAATTCTATTCGCTGTTCACATTTAAATGAAGAAGAGAGGAAAGCTCTTCTTAATTGTTGTTCAGAATATACAGATATATTTTATCTCGAGGGCGAACCATTATCTTTTACTTCTGCCGTAGAACATTCAATCGATACGGGTAACGCAGCCCCTATCCACGTGAAATCGTATCGCTTCCCTGAATGTCACAAGGAAGAAGTCGATACTCAAATTCGAAAGATGCTAAATCAAAATATTATACGTCCTTCAATTTCACCTTGGAGTGCCCCAGTATGGGTAGTTCCCAAAAAGTTAGATGCATCCGGCAAAAAGAAGTGGCGAATTGTAATAGATTATCGCCGCCTTAACGATGTCACTGTCTCAGAAAGTTATCCGCTGCCTCTCATAACTGATATCCTCGACCAACTAGGTCATTCTAAATATTTTACTACGCTTGACCTTGCAAGTTCCTTCCATCAATTGAGAATGTCCGAAAAGGACGCACCAAAAACAGGTTTCACTGTTAGTTCTAATTCTACTATGTCCGGCCACTACGAATTCACTAGGATGCCCTTCGGGTTGAAAAATGGCCCTATTACCTTCCAACGACTTATGAACACCGTATTATCAGGGTTACAAGGTCTACATTGCTATGTTTACATGGACGATTGTATTATCTATAGCTCATCCTTACAAAATCATATAGAAAAATTAAAACTAGTTTTTGACAGACTACGTAAATACAACCTAAAACTCCAACCTGATAAATGCGAGTTCCTACGTCGCGAAGTGAGTTACCTTGGTCACATCATCACCGATAAAGGTCTTTCTCCGAATCCCGAAAAGGTCAAGGCCGTGTCTCAATTCCCAGTTCCTAAAAACCCTAAGGAGGTCAAATCTTTTCTAGGCCTTATAGGCTACTATCGCCGATTCATTAACAATTTTTCAAAACTTACCAAACCTCTTACGTCCTTATTAAAGAAAGATGTCACTTTCCACTGGTCCCCGGAACAACAAACTGCCTTCGAAATCCTTAAAGAAAAACTAACTACTGCACCGATTCTCCAGTATCCAGATTTTTCGCAACCATTTATTGTTACTACCGACGCCAGTAATTATGCCGTCGGAGCTGTCCTCTCGCAAGGACCTATAGGGAAAGACAAACCGATAGCGTTTGCCTCTCGTACTCTGAATCGTGCTGAAGGAAACTATTCGACAACCGAAAAGGAGTTGTTAGCTATTTTGTTTGCCGTTAAAACGTTTCGCCCTTACCTATACGGTAATAAATTTAAAATCGTTACGGATCATAGACCTCTCGTATGGCTATTTAACGTCAAAGACCCAGGCAGTAGATTAATTCGTTGGCGCCTCAAACTTGAGGAGTATGATTATGAAATCGTGTATAAACAAGGTCGTCTCAATTCTAACGCCGATGCCTTATCCCGGTGTCCCGTTAATGTTATAGATATTAATAGTTTGAATAACCTAACTTATGAAAAATATTTTAAACTCCAGTTCACTAATCGCCTTCCAATTTCTAATACTATTATTCAAGAATATTCCCAAAGTTTACATTTAACTAAATTAAATACCATTGTTCTCCCTGTTTCTTTAGATTTCGACAATTCTATACCCCACTGTGAAGAAATTTTAACACAGCTAGAAAATTCTGAAACGTTGCTAAATTCTGAACGTGAACCTTTCACAATTCAAATGTTTGTCGAAAAGAACAAAACTTTCTATTTCTTATATACTAAAGTTCATCACTATGAAGAGACTAAATTTAAAGATATTTATAACCTACTTCTAAAGCTTAGAGATAAAATCATTACGGAAAATTCAAATGTTACTGATTTAGCAATATCAGACTTCTCTGACCCTTTTTCTAAGCTACCTTATACTAAAATCTATAATATGATTTCCTATATCTTTAGTAACACCAATATTAAAATCCACATTTACAAAAATCAGTTAATATATCCAACTCCAGCCGAAGTGCCAAAAATATTAAAAGAAAACCATGATTCTCCAATTGCTGGTCACCCAGGTTCTAACCGAATGTACAAGAGAATAAAATCATCCTATTATTGGAAAGGTATGCGCTCAGATATTACTGACTATGTAAAGAAATGTCAGCTATGTCAAATTAATAAACCTTTAAGAATGTCAAATAAAGCTCCAATGGAAATCACTTCCACCAGTACAAGGCCATTTGAACGACTTGCACTGGATGTTGTTGGTCCCCTTCCCGAAGCAGGTTTTCAAAATTTTAAATACATATTAACCCTACAAGATGACCTTACCAAATTCTCTAGCGCTTATCCCATGGTTACAGCAACCAGTGAAGAAATTGCACGGAATATTGTACACTTTATGTCTCTTTTTGGTTTTCCTAAAACTATTTTAACTGATCTTGGTACTTGTTTCACTTCGGATTTATTTAAACAGCTTACAGAGATACTAAAAATTAAAAATCTTTTCACTACTCCGTATCACCCACAGACAAATGGAGCTCTGGAACGCTCTCATGCCACTTTAAAAGAGTATCTCAAATCTTTTGTTAACGAAAATCAAAACGACTGGCACTGTTACCTATTTACTGCAATTTTAGCTTACAATACTACGCCTCATTCTAGTACAAATTTCACGCCTTATGAGTTGTTATACGGTTATAAACCAGTAATCCCTTCTTCACTTTATGAAACTCATACTAATACAACATATCATGAATATATTCGGGCTTTACAATATCGTATGCGTTTCAGTCGCGAAAAAGCGATACAAAATATAATAAATAACAAAGAAAGGTCAAAACAATATTATGACAGCAGTTCGCGTCAAATATCCTATAAAGTTGGTGACTTAGTTTATTTAAAACATCACCATCGTTTAAGAAAGGCTCTGTCTCCTATATGGAAAGGCCCATATAAAATCGTTCAAGTTCATGGTAATCGAAATGTCACTTTGCAAGTAGGTCGCAAACGAGTTAAATATCATGTTAACGAAATTAAACCAGCATCTTCTTAATTCTTCTATTTTCTCATTTCCAGAATATTATGCTGCGGAAGGCATTGCCAAGCAGACTCCAATATAATTCCTATTTCTCATAGTCCTGGTTTATATTTTGAACCTCAGACTAATATACATTTTTATAATGACTATTGGAAAGTCATTACACATATTGATTTAATAACTCTAGATCCATATCTTAACAAAATCGAAACTCTATTGCAAAATACCTTAAATCTATGCGTAAAATCTCAATCCAAATATCTATCCGAATGTAAAGACTTTTCTAGCCCGATCGAAATCTTAATACAATCTAGTTATGTCAAACTCGAATCCCTGTCTCATATTATAAGTAATCAATCTAAACATAAAGTTAAAAGATCTTTAGAATTCGGTGGCGAAATCCTTAAATTCTTTTTCGGCACATTAGACGCCGACGATGCTCGCAAGTATGATGCAGCAATTGAATCTTGTCGCAAAAACGACAAGGAATTATTTCATTTGTTTCGAGATAATATACATATAATTAAGTCAACTATAAATAACTTTAATTCTACTATTTCTAAACTTAATCAAAAGGAAGTAAAATTAAATCAACAAATTGATACTATGAATCAAATATTTTCTCAAATTACCAAAACTGATAACATTCTTCTTTATATCTCTAAGATAAATAATCTTTTTAGTGTTATTGAAAGTTCCTTATTGTCTATCTCTAATTTACTAGATACTACTCTTAATGCTATTTTATTTTCTAAGCTAAATGTTCTGCACCCTAGCGTTATAAGTCCAATGAATCTTTTCAAAGAATTGTCAGAACATAGCAATCAAATAAGTAAACAATTGGAATTTCCAGTTCCATTAGATATAAATAATATTAATTCAATTATAGATGTATCGCAACTTAGCTGTTACTACTATAATAATAAGATTGTTTTTGTGTTACAAATTCCATTAATATCGTTAGATAATTTTACTGTTCATAAAGTGATTCCCTTACCGACTCCTCACGAGTCAAACTCTCATATTCAAACATTTGCTTTGATTCAACCTTCTAATAATTATATAGCATTAAGTGATGATAGAATGCATTATGCCATGTTAAATGACCTTAACAGTTGTAAAACTATTTATAGTAATTATTCTATTTGTGAGTTAACTTCTATATTTTCGTGTTTGAATAATGCAAACTGTGAATCTAAGTTACTGACTGAAATAACCTTAACCTTACCTAGAGAATGTACCTCTAGATTGTTATATGGTCAAATAGATATTTGGCAAAGTCTTAAAAATAATAGGTGGATATTTGTACAGTCAGATGTAACCAAATTAACAATTAAATGTCAGGACGATATTAACGATTACTCTATTGTTGGCACAGGAATTGTAAAATTAACAACGGATTGTATAGGTTATTCGAAAACCATCCAGTTGTTGCCTAGTAACGCTTATTCCTTTTCTGTTAAATCTCCTATTGATATACACTTCGACATAACAAATGACGATTGTTGCAAGAAGGATATATTTAATGAAAGTTTGCCTCACTTAACGCCTCTTTCTTTATCTAAAATCAATTTAGAATCGTTAAAGTATCAGACTCATCAATTAAATAATTTAGAAAACGAATTAAATAAATTGCAAAATGAATCTCATTTCATTAAATATAGCCACTACTATTCCACATTTACTATTATTCTTATTGTGTTTCTATTTTTATACTTAGCTTATAAGATGTATAAGTGTTATGCAAATCATTCTAATTCTGGATGTTGTATACAAATCTTCAATCAATGTAATACAAAGAAATCTGTCCAGCATAATTCAAAACTTAATAGTTCTTTTGAAATGACAGACCTATCAGCATCAGAAGATGACAAATCTGTAAAATCATTACCGAATGTCACTACCAATTATAAGCCTTATGGTTCTTTGCATAAAGTTCAATTTAATTCTACAAGAAATATTAAAAACTTTTAGAAAATGTCTATGTACTAAATGATATATACAAACTATTTACATTTTTACATTTGCTAAATATTTACTATTTCATTTGTTTACAATTTACTACTAATTAAAATGAATTTACTTTACTATGATATTTCTAATCAATTATTATTTACTATGTCGGTTTTAATTTTAATTATACTTTCTAATTGAATTGTTCAAATATTATAATCAATTTCAAATTCTATATTCTAGAATAATAATGTTGAACTTTATAATTAATTTTACTATTTTCTATGTCGTAATTAGATTTAAATCCTATATCCTAGAATAACAATATCTAATTGGATAAAATTATTTTACTATTTCTTTTGTAAAGGTTTCTCAATCTCATCTCTGACTCCACTTATCTTAATTTAGATAATGCTCCGTCAAAAGGGGGGAGCTGTTACATACCATATTATAACGTAGAGAAAGCCTAGTCAGCAATTTCACTGCATCGCGTATTTTCCATTATATTCTAGAAGCTCTTAATCAGCATTTATTCATTTCTTTACTTCAATTATATTATTATGAGCCAGTTGGGCCTGGGACGCGACAGTGAACGGTTGAGAAACCTAAATATAGGCATTCAGTATAGTGTAGTGTGTGTGTCAAGGTAATAAAAGGACTCTAAATTAATTTGTGAGTTTTTTTTAAAAAGACGAACGGGGTCGGCCTCCTAACAGTACCCTCCGAGGCACAGGGTATACAATTTATTCATCTCTGATATATGCAGTTCTTTGTTACGAGTATAACATCAACACTCACACATTAACCATTATATTACCCATATTTATATCACACATTAACTGTTAGAATTGGGTTGTGCAGTCTGCAAGCTGCGTATAAGAGAAACTTGTTATAATAATTGTTATTGTTCACTAGTTCAAATAGTTGCTAAATGAGGTTATAACTTATTTCGGCAGTTGGTGAGAAAGCGAGTGTGCTTTGTATGTAGATAACTTGTTCTCGAAATATATATTACTAGCGCCCGTGGTTACACCCGTGTTATTTACGGTTACTGCTTCGTACCCATGGCTTATATCTAAAGAGTTTCTATTTATTTATTTATAAATATCCACTTAGAACTATTATTACAGGTTATAACCTAATACAATAGTGTACTTACTTTCTAAATATTTACTTAATAACTATACTATATATCTACACATTCATAAGAAAAAACTCAGTAGTGCAGCAAGTTGATGCGCGCTCGCGGCACACACAGCAGCGCCGGCCGCCGCCGCCGGCACAAGTACGCATCCGGGACACACTTTGAACAAGTACGTGGGGAGCGCCACTTCTCGTCTCACTTCCAGCTTGAAATATCTACTCATACCAATTAAAAATGTCGAATATAACAGTGGATATCCTGGGTATATACCATATTGTTTAAAATATAAAAATCTAACTAACTTATTTTGAATTCTTTCTATCATTAATTAATTTATTTATATCGTGATGTTATATCTATAGCCTATATCCCTCCTCAATAAATAAGCTATCCAATACAAAGTAATGATTCAAATCGGACCAGTAGTTCCTCATATTAGCGCGTTCATCCAAACAAACAATCAAACTCTTCAGCTTTATAATATTAGTATAAACAAAAATTATAGAATATCTTATCGTTAAAATTCTTGCGTTTCTGTCTAACAGAAAGACAATGCACAGTCAAAATATGTATCTTATGACATGGGTATAACGCTATTTGTATTGCAATAGGACAGACCACACAAACATTTGGAACGGCTGTGAATGAAAAACATCACGAACGCCTATATAATATCACTATTGACACTTTGTCTTGTTTGCAACGAGACCTATTTGATAACCTTTTTATTATATATTTTTTTTTATTTTTTTTTATAGACTCACGCCTGTATCCCCGAAGGGGTAGGCAGAGGTGTTATATTACACCCACATTTCGCCATGAATTTTTAGGTCCCACGTAATAGGGGGCGAGCCTATTGCCGTACCGGGCACATTACCAGACTCCGTGCTGCTACTGAGAATTTCCTAACGGAAAAACCCAATAACACTTTGCCCGACCCGGGAATCGAACCCGAGACCTCCCAATCCCACGAGCACATTTATGCCGCGAGACCAACGAGGCAGTCAATTTATTATACTGACAATTTTGTTCATATCATATCATATAAGGGAACATCTAAGATAAAGCAACTTGTCTATGAAGTACTGTCATTTTCTGTTGTATTCATCAGCAATACATTCTGCTGGCTATAATTACATAGCATCTGGAATTGCTGGCCCAGTATTGATCGAATTCTGTGTATATGTTACTGACTGTCTGGATCCTGAAGATACCATTGGACTTAATAGGTTGCGTTGCATTTGGTGTCTAAAATCAAATCTTTTGAATTCCAATAGGTATGTTTACACAAAATCCATAGTGCATTTTCTGAAATATTTTTATGTCGCAAAATCCGAATCAAAATATGTCAGGCTAGTAAAATCAAATACCTGAAATACACAAAACAAGAATCTTCAATCATATCTCTTGTAAGTCTTGTCATTCGGTTGGCCGACACTATTGTTTCGGTTTTTATCAATCTAAACGACATACTCCTGAGTTGGCGAGCGCCCAAACTAAAATGCTCCTTGTTTTATTTTTATATTATTGTACGAGTATGTTCGAATATCTACATACTGGGTTACAACTATGGATGCTGTGTAGCATAGCGGTCGAAATCTTATTCAAACTTTAAAAAGTATGTATTTTTTACAAAGGACTACGTAAGACAGGGCAATAAGTAAGGCCTTATTATAAAATAAATTTACTCGCCGCATCTGCTTGTCTTTTTGCGATAAACTATATAATTACTGAGTGGATTAACATGTGGTTTTTTAGTAGACAGAGTGTTTTAGGATAAAGGTTTAGTTAAACTATGATTAGGTACTATTCTTATACCTTAGCTGAAAATAGTAATTCCTTAACTTTACCTAAAAGTATGTATTGAGAAGAAATAGCGTCACAGATCGATTGCTAACAACAGTTTTTGGTAAGTTATCGTAAATTTTTAGAATCAACCACAAAATAACAATAAAATAATACTAGCGTATCGAATTCTCTTTAGGTTGCAAACGATCTTATTTACGAAGAAAAATCCGTAATATCACGTTACACATAATGCTACCCCATGGATTGTGTAGGCTATAGCGCTGAAACCATAAGGTTTACTGTGTTGTATACATGTAGCACAACCACCGATTGACTTTTGACATCAAAGCGAAATCTAAGCGGTTTCAAGTGTAGTTGACACCATAATCCCAATAATATGGGCGATATTCTCCTACATTTTCGCTTACAAAAAACATCCACTTACATATATGCATACACTCGTGTACCAACACGAGTGTATGCATATATGTAAGTGGATGTTTGAGTGAATTATTTAACACTTGCTATCCCGATGAATTTATGTTTAGTGTATTGCAATGCAAAGATGAATTGTGCTTTTAAAAATAAGGTTTAGTATTAAACCAATATTTTAAGAGCCTATAAAGCTTAATCGATTTTTCATACATACAAACATAGACTCACGCCTGTTTCACGGAGGGGTAGGCAGAGACTACGGAACGCCATTTGCAATGATCCTGACATATCTCTCTTGCTTCATTCACTCCCATCAGATTCCTCATGCATGCTCTTCTGTTCAGGGTATGTCCTGTTTTTAAGATGTCTCCAATCTGGTCAGAGAACGCCCGCCTAGGTCTTCCCCGTCGTCCTGTCCCATTCACATTTACCTTGTATATCTGCTTGGTCAATCTTTCGTAATCCATCCTCTCCACTCTATGCACAGCCAAACGTGCCTTTTTGGACACGTTTTGGCTATTCATAAACGCCTTCAGAACTCCATTCACTTACCTGCATTAAGTCTTCTTTCAATATCTTTTACATTCCTACCATCTCTTGTAAACAGCGTACCTAAATATACATACTCATTCACTTGCTCCACTCGTTGTCCACCGATCATAACATTACAAGCCGTAACGCATTCCTCCTTTTCAAAAACCATTACTTTCGTTTTACTTACATTCACTTTCATTCCTTTCCTCTTTAACGCACCATGCATGTTTGTTACCATCTCCTTCAACACCTCCGCTGAAGACGCAAGTAGGTATAACCTGATTTTAGGTTCAATAATAATTATATCAAAACTGAGTAAAACCTGTACTGTTGAACTAGGCATTTAATTAAATATTAATTCTTTATTGATACATAGTGCATACTATAGATACATTAAAATTCTTTTTTTCCTAGAAAGCAATCGAAATCATAGCCTCTGGCTTAACAAATACTGATATGATTTGGTTTTTTAAATAAAAAGATGGGGCCTCCTTTTTTACTGAATTAACATCAATTTAATTTGAAGTAGCTAAAATATAATATCCATGTAAATTGCTTAGTAATTCATGTCCAGAAGAGCCTACTTGAGTCGACAAAAGTTTGACGGATCTGTACATAAAACAAGTTTCAAGTTTCGCTTGGCACTTTTCATTGTACGGATATATGGAACACTATCTGACTCGGAACAACTATTTGTTGGTCAGAAAAATGTTTCGACGAATACTGTGACGTAAAACCGAATGTTTTCTTTTCCAAATAGTTTCGACTGCTGTGGTAGAAAAAACTACTAAGCTTTTTTTGGGCTTAGTTATTTAAACTTTTTTCCGTAAGACTCGAGAATGTTATTTTTTTATGTCAGCCCAGAACTTTGCTACGAGTATGGCATTTTCAGTAGCGTCCATAAGTTCCTGTAACGTGCAGGTATTAGGGCACCCAGGACAAGATAATAAGTGTCCCATTGTTTGTGGAACAGCACCACACTTGCACTCCAGATTGGAATGGTGTATAAATCCCCACCTAAGCAAGTTTTCTTTGCTTCGGCCAGCCTGTGTCCTAAGTCTATTCAAAGACTTTTAGGTCAGCCAAGAAAGCCCATGTCATGGAGGATTTTCAGTAAGCTGGACAAATTAGTGGAAAGACACGTCTGACAAAGCTATTGCGGCTTTTCAGCCTTTGCAGCAGTAAGATGTTGTCGTGCGAAGGGTGTCGTGAGGCTCTTTCCAATCTCGTTCTTTAACTCATTCTATTTCAATCAATCAATCAGCCTATAGCAGTCCTCTGCTGGACATAGGCCTCTCCCAACACGCTATCTCATTCTATTTGTTTAAACTTAATTGAAATCAAAATTTAAAAACTTTCGCTCTTTGTACAGTCATTACGCCTACTGCATGGTTGGCGTAGTGGTTTAAGCGGCCGCCTCGCCGCTTGACACTGCACCGAGTGTGGGGTGATCCGCACACGAGACAACACTTTGTGTGATTCAAAAATTGTTGTTTCAAGTCTGGGTGTTCATTTTGTCTGTTAATTGTATGTTTGTAAAGTCCTCGGCGACACAGGATTTAGTCCTAGTGCATTTAGTTCTGGTGTCATTTTAAAAAAAAAAGGAAGAAAAAGGCTGGCTAATCATGTTCTTCAGTAGTATACATACCCAACCCGTCAGCCCACCGACATGAATCGTCTACATTTTGTCTGCGGGTTAGGTGTGGCTGACTTCAGATCTCATTCTTTTAATGGTGTGCAATGTTTACAATAATTAATAATAAGGTATGCTGTTTAATATTTTTTTTATAGTCTCACGCCTGTATCCCCGACAGAGCGTACCCTACGCAGAGGTGTAAATATTACACCCACATTTCGCCATGAATTTTTAGGTCCCACGTAATAGGGAGCGAGCCTATTGCCATTACCGGGCACATCACCAGACTCTGGGCTGCTACTGAGTATTCGAAAAAACCCAGTAACCCCGGGAATGCCCGGGAACGCCCCGAGAATCGAACCCGGTGCCTCCGATCATCAGCCGCATATGCTAACCACTGGAACACGGAGGCAGTCTGTTTATTGGTATTCTCTCGTTTTCCATAAACTCATTTGCACTAATATTGTTTGCCATAATCATCCCTGATCATAATATTTACTTGCACTATTATCATTTATACTAATAACGTTTGCCTTAACAACTCAACAGCGATAACTTTTATTTGCCATAAATTGACTTTCTATACCAACATATATCATAATAATTAGTTTCCATAAGTAAAACAACTCATAATCGACTCTTGACATAATCAAAATTTAATATAATTACTAGCTGACCCAGCAAACTCCGTTTCGCCATTTTAAGAGTTTTTATTTAATTCCTTTTTTTCCAAGCCCCTTTTCCAAAGTTACCATTGATTTAGCGCTTAATCTCTTATCATTTCAGAGTCTATAAATGTTGAACAAACAAACATAGATTTTTATATAATATCGAATTCCCCATTCCTTAAAATATCGGAGACGATACCCATATCGACTTTAAAAAAAATCCGGTCCGCCATCTTTGATTTCCTATCCGCCATCTTTGATCACGAAATAGATGTTGTATTTGGATTCACCATCCCTTAAATCATCAGAGACGATAGCCATATTGATTTTATAATTTTTTCCATCCGCCATCTTTGATTTCCCATCCACCATCTTGAATCATGAAATAGATGTTGTATTTGGATTCCCCATCCCTTTAAACATCGGAGACGATACCCATATTGATTTTTTTTAATTTCCCATCCGTCATCTTTGATCACGAAATAGATGGTGTTTTTAAATTCCCCATTCCTTAAAATATCGTAGACGATACCCATATCGACTTTTAAAAAATCCCGTCCACCATCTTTGATTTCCTATCCGCCGTCTTTGATCACGAAATAGATGTTGTATTTGGATTCTCCAGCCCTTAAATCATCAGAGACGATACCCATATTGATTTTTTAAAGTTTTCCCATCCGCCATCTTTGATTTTCCATCCACCATCTTGAATCACGAAACAGATGTTGTATTTGGATTCCCCATCCCTATTAACATCGCAGACGATACCAATAACGATTTTTTTTTAAAAAAAATGCCTTTTGCCCGGCCCAAAAGAGTCAAAGCGTTATTTTATATAGCCTATAGCCTTCCGGAATAACTGGGCTATCGTATACAAAAATAATTTTTCAGATCCGACCGGTAGTTCCTGAGATTAGCGCGTTCAAACAAACACACAAACAAACAAACTCTTCCGCTTTATTATATTACTAAAAATATTTTTATATATTTTTTTATATTTGATGCAAATCTCCTTTATTGGGCGGATACTTCCATAGTTGTCGTTTTAACTGTTTAAGAAATATAACTGCAAAAAGTATTTACACATACAAACTACTTAGTAAAGACTGTGTTATCCGGTATCTGTGACGATTCGCTAGATCGGCCAATATGGTGACTGTGATTTGTCTGTCAGAACCATTAGAATTTAACAAAATAGGTACTCGACAATCCAAATTTTGCGGATATAATTATGTTGTCGACTCGATATCTTTAATTTTTTATGTTTTATTATTCAGGTAAGGTTTCGATTTCGATTCTAATGTTTTATTATTCAGGTAAGATTTGACACTGCGATAGCAGCGCAGGCCGTCGGATCCAATGCCAAACATTCCAGAATCCACAACTACTTACAAATTAAAAATTAAGTAAAAAAACATTTTCCAGTGGACTAAATTGTGAATCTAAACCATTCTCAAGTCCCCTTGAACACACACAAAAAAATTCATCAAGATCGGTCCAGTCGTTTAGGAGGAGTACAGTGACATACACACGCACACAAGAAATATATATAAAGATGAAAATAATACATAATATTGTTAGGTCGAAATTAATTATCGATAACACCCCGACTCAATGCAATCCGACTCGGATAGGTTAGGTTAG
This sequence comes from Euclidia mi, assembly GCA_944739405.2. Lineage (NCBI taxonomy): Eukaryota > Metazoa > Arthropoda > Insecta > Lepidoptera > Erebidae > Euclidia > Euclidia mi. The sequence continues at coordinate 24,439,422 of OX123192.2, read as the reverse complement.
ATTAGTCTTCGTGTTTTTTTTTAAACCCCCCAGAAGTAGGAGCCCCGCGGAACGGGGCTCCATCAAGCTTAGTTAGTAGACGCCATGTGAAGTTTAGTTTTAGGTTTAATTGTGAATAAAATATCTGGGGTTGGTTTTCGAAACGAGTCGCCTGAATTTGAGAGTGTTGGTGGTGTAGGGGGCTTAAGGGAGTTAGTTTAAATCCCCTAAAAGTAATTTTGGCTGCCGAGGTTGCGTCTAAATATTTTAAAACAATTTCCAAAAATTCTTCATTCAAATATGCAAAACGGAACGTAATTTTAAATTTTATGTGAAAGTAACTAAATAGGTTGTGTTAAGTTCTCTTTTGACCCTTAACCCTATACTTGACGATGTGCATTTAAATGCACAGTTTTTTTTAAATATTCTACAAGCAAAATTAAGTACATTTTTTATTTATTTTCTACTCATTCACCCATGAAATGCCCGTATTTGACATAAAAAAATATTACTGAGCCCTGGCGACACTTGGTGTACTCAGTAGATCGCGAGATGGTGGAGCATGCGCGTGCGTCTACGGCATCCATGGTAAAAAATGATTGAAATCACATTATTTATTAACGAAAATGAATAGCAAAGTGATAAAAACAGGACCTAAATATACAGTCTTGTGAATTAAATATAGATTTTTTCAATTTGAAATAGTTTACTTGGAAACATTTTCATGTTATCTTGCATGTGTCTTTAAATGCACATTGCCAAACTATTAACAGACCTACCAGCACTAGGCTGTGTGCATTTATAGATACATTGCCAGTTTGAAGGACATTGTTTTTAAAATAACATTATGAATTTCAATTAAATTATTTCTTACTATTAGATGTTTATTTTTTATATTTCTTTATTTTGGCGTTAGTACTTAAGTCTGGTGCTAGTTCCGACAAAGAAAAAGTGGTTCTTCGGAAGATGAACTTCATTATGCATGTTCAGTGCTATATTTCGACAATTTTTCACTTCAGTAGAATTGCTGGCACATTTGAGTAATGTTTAGTGTATGTTTGCTTTAGGGACTATCAGGCAAAACAGACTTCGAGGAGCTGCAGCTAAACTACCTACTGATAAAAAGCTAAAAAATAAAGGTCGTGGATCTTTTACTCAAGTCGTTTCTAATGGATGTAAAATAGCAGTAGTCAAATGGGTTGAAAACAAGTGTGTCACTACGGCCAGTACTTACATATACTGACTCGCAGCAGGTGCATCAGGTGTTACGATACTGCAAAAACACAAAAAGCTAAGCAACTGTTACATGTCCCAACATCGTAAAAGAATACAACTGTCGTATGGGAGGTGTAAACCTTGCAGATATGCTAGTAGCTCTTTATCGGACTGAAATGCGAGCACATCGTTGGTATATACCTTTATACTCAAAGGTTCTTGTCATATGTGTCAATAATACATGGCTCATTTATTGTCGTGAAACCAAAGATGCAAAGCAAATGAAACTTAAAGACTTTCGATGGGCTATAAGAAATGATCTCACCACCTTTCAAAAAATTAAGAAGTTTTCGAATACGTCCAGAAGTTCGAAATTTGTTACACCGCAGATGTCCGACTAGGGCCGATATGACTACTTGAGACACTTGCCATCATTTACAAATAAAGGCAGATGCAAGAATTGCATAAAAAGTCAGACTAAATTAATATATCTAAAATGCAACGTGAGGTTTTATTTGGTATATGGTCGTAATTGTTTTTATGATTATTATAAAAAATAATAATAATAAATTTCATTGTCGACATGTCTGATTACTGATTTCTCATTATTAATAGTATTTTGTGTGTTTACAACTTTTGTAGTAGGTACTTAAAGATGTTTTTTATTGTTTAAAAGGACTATTATAGCGGCAACCGAAATACATAATTTGTGAAAATTTCCGCTTTCTAGCTAGCAAAAGGTCATAGACAATCATGTTGTTGTCTTTATTGCTCATATTTGATCTCTTTACTAGTAGTTTTTTTTAATCAACCGTTGTTTCATCTTAAATTAATCGTGTTACAATTTCGTCTGCACATGGCAATGTGCATTTAAATGCACACGCTTTTTTACAGCGATAATTCGACGAAGCTAGCAATGTGCATTTAAATGCACATGCTATATTTCCAAAACTATATATGTATGATTTTTCTTTGCATTTTTTACATGTATTTGACACGTATTAGATGCGATATATGTGGAAAAAATAACGAATATATACAATAAAAACCTTTGCCAAGTATAGGGTTAACCCGAAAATAGACGCCCTGCGAAGCAGGCTCCGTCAGCCTCAGTTTATTAAACTAGTGGAATGAATCAAAGCGATATTTAGGTTTTATGTGAAAAACGTGAAACGAAACGCAACCGCCATCTTGTATGAATGATATAGACAGCTAATATCAAATTTGTGCGTCATTGTTTTCAAGTACCTAGGGTTAGGTGCGACTGTAATTAGTAACTAAATAGGTTATGTTAGGTTCCTTTTGACCCTTAACCCGAAAATAGGAGCCCTGCGAAGCAGGGCTCCATCAACCTTAGTTTATAAAACTTATATTATGGTGAATAAAAGTTATGGAAAATGGCATGATTGAAAACGAAAATTATAGCAAATACATTTATGGATTTAAATTATTATGACACTAGATCGATTATGACCAATGGAATAAGTGCAAGTCATTTTATGTCATTTCACGATTATGGCAACTGAAGCGTTATTTCTAATGAAATTATGGTAAATACCAGTATGGCATATGAAATTATGGCATTTTAAATTATGGCAAACATAAGTAAACCCTTTTTCATATTTTGTTTAAAAAATCTGTTACTATTAACTATAATTATACTCTTTGAGGATAGAAAGCGCAATATTATAAAATCAGCTTAAAATGAATTCCCTCAACGGTTAACCCAGAATGGACACGGGTACCCAAATGCAGATTTCATCCATTTACTCCATTACACTTATTACAAACTTTTAAGCTGAGTGCACATGCGCGTTTTTTACTAAACGCTTGCCCTATATCGGTGCACGTATTTCACACGGTATAAATTATCGAATGTATTTGAACGCATCACTTTTAATTATGTGTGATTTTTGTGTTTAGTACTTTTCGCATATTTTCGGTTGCTCGCTAACCTCCAAATATAGACATAGAAATGTGTGAGTTAATCAAATGATGATCAACAAAAATCAGTTTTTTGATCACCTATTGGCGTGGGACTAATGACTAAATACGACAACCACATTGAAGGTCGTGGGTAATCCAGGCGCAGGCATTTTAAAGAAAGAATATTATACATGAAAGAAAGCATTTTTTTAAGAATATAAAATTACTCTACCCTTTTTCACCCGTGGTTGTCGTAACAGACGACTAAAGACACGAAACTAAACATTATCTTAGCAAAGAGAAAGAAAACTCATCATCAAACCCTATAACCAACTCGTATGGCTAGCGTGGCACAGTAACTCAGCCGAATGCTCTTATTGACTCATAGTGCTATTATTGTGAAGCAAATTAGAAAAGGTTAGAGTTCAGCAGTGGACTGCGAAATGCTGTAACGGTACTAAAACATACTTACTCTGAAGAATTTAATAGTTTTCAGATGACTAGCAAAATAGCAACGAGCGAGCAATTAAGCAAATTGAGTACCTACCTTAAGCTACAGTATGCGTCGAAAGCTGCTTTCCAGTTTCAATTTGGCGGAATGGCCGGCACCAGCAGCAGCATCGCCGGTGGGTGTTGAGGCGTCGAGCGCATCTAGCGACGAGTTTATCTCCCCGCCGTTGTCGCCACCACCTGTCCGCCGGCGAGGGAGAGGCCGGCCACCGAATGGCTTAGGACCCCGAGGCTCATCGGTCTCGAACAGGGCCCCCGCTACCGGTGATGATGTGCACCGCATGAGGTGGACTAGATCCATGAATGAGAATGTCATGCGGGCATATTATGTGGCTACAGAGGGGGGTACCAACCTTACGGCGTACCGTGATCGCATGCTGCCTCTGTTTCAGGACTTGGAACCGGCCGTCAACGTTTCGGCGCAGCGACTGTCGGATCAAGTGCGCGCATTCCAGCGCTGTCGTTTGCTGGATGACGATGCACTTGAGAGGCTACGCTCAGGCTTGCAAGGTAACCCTCCCATTCCTCCTTCCACACGTGAATGTGTAACGGCAGTGACAATTGACACACTGAGACAACAAAGTGTTGAAGAAGTGAATGGTGGGGATATACAAGTAAGTGCCCAGTACATGGATAATGTAAGGAGTACTTTGATATGTGCCATCAGGGAATATCGTTACGAGGCCTTAGTAAATAGGCCTCGTCTGCCGCGTTTGCCCACGCATAAGAAAAATTTGGCGCTGGTGTGTGCCCTGGATTCACTATTGTCTACATACCTAGACAATAGTGAAAATCTCAGTGATACACGCTCAATTCTGTACTGTGCGGCTGTAGCGGCATGTCGGATAGCCAATGTCAACATACAAAGCAACATTGATATGGCTACCCGAAATAATGCTGTGCCGGCTTGGCAGTGCAGGATTGAGCGTCGTATCGCTGAGTCTAGGGCACTCATTGGCAAGCTGATCTGCTTCAGGTCGGGCAATACTCGTCCGAGAGTGATGCGTTATGTGACCCGCGCCTTTGCAGAAACGGGAATTAGGCCACGAGAATACGCGTCACGGGTCACAGAACGCATCGACTTCCTGAAGCAGAAGATTTATGCGTGGGCAAATCGTATCAAACGCTATAAAAAACGTATAGGCAGATATTCCCAGAATCGCACATTCCAAAAGGATCAAAGGTGGGTGTATAGAAATTGGGAGCGTCCCGGTCTAGTTGTGGAAGATGGGAGTCTACCAGATAATGAAACTACAAATACGTTCTGGTGTAGCATCTGGTCGACCCCCGTTAGCCACACGGAAGATGGTTGGTTTAGGGATGTTGAGCGATCATGTGCGGCAATCCCTAATATGGATGCCGTAGCTATTACAGCTACAGATGTTAGTTGTGCAGTCCGTCCGTTACCAAACTGGAAAGCGGCAGGTCCGGACGGATTGCACAACTTTTGGTTGAAGTGGCTGCGTAGTGCACATGCTCGTTTGGCGTCCCAATTCCAATCATCTCTAGAATCAGGAACGCTTCCAATTTTCTTAACAACTGGCCTTACCCACCTGCTTTTTAAAACAGGAAGTACCACGGACCCAAAAAATTATAGACCTATAACCTGCCTACCGACGGTCTATAAACTTTTTACATCCATTTTGAGAACTAAACTTGCCAAACATATATATACTAATAAAATCATGTCCAGTTCTCAAATGGATGTAAAAGTGGGTCGCGTGGTACTAAAGAGCTACTCCTTATAGACATGACCATTAGCCAACAGGTTCGCCGTAGCCGAAAGGATCTAGCGACATGCTGGATGGATTATAAGAAGGCCTACGACTCTGTGCCACATGCATGGCTCTTGAGAGTGCTAGAGTTGTACAAAGTTGATTCAACTCTATGCACTTTCCTGAAGATGTGTATGGGGCAGTGGAGTACGGTTCTTCGCTATCCAGGGTGTCGATGGACTCTCGGATGCGGCGATCCTATTAAGATCCAACGAGGGATCTTCCAAGGTGACAGTTTGAGTCCCTTGTGGTTTTGTCTAGCACTGAATCCTCTTAGCACTTTGCTCGAGAATTCAGGGCTAGGCTATCGGTTGCACAGCAGAGGTCAAGTAATATCTCACCTTCTTTTCATGGATGACTTAAAACTATTTGCCTCCACTGACCTCCAGTTGACAGAGTTAATAAAGGTAACTGAAAACTTTAGTAAGTCTATCAAGATGGAGTTCAGTGTAGATAAATGACCGGTCTTGCATGTAAAGAAGGGCAGGGTTGTGGAATCTGATGGTATAGAACTTTCAGATTTCACACAACTTAGATCTCTCTCTGCAACCGAAACCTACAAATATCTAGGTATGTCGCAGGCACTAGGTATTACTGAGACTGGCATGAAACAGGCGTGGCAGGAGCGCTTCTTTGGCCGTTTGAGAAAAATCTTAAATAGTTTTTTATCAGGCGGCAACAGGGTGCGCGCCTGTAACGGTTGGGCCATGCCAGTCTTAATGTACTCCTTCGGCATACTTATGTGGACTCAAACAGAACTTGAAGCCTTGGATAGAAAAGTCCGTTGTCAACTAACTATATACCGGATGCATCACCCGCGGTCGTCAGTAATGAGATTGTACATCCCGCGGAAGTGCGGGGGTCGCCGCAAAATGCGAAGTCCATCGCAAAATGCAACCAAACCGAAGATTTAGCCAACATTTGTAGTTAGTTTATATATATATTACAATAGTTTCCATAGAAGAGTAATAAAACGAGTAAGCAATTAAGTTAAGAGTGTACCCGCCTTAGCTACAGTGTGCGTCGAAATCTGCTGTACAGTTTCAATTTGGTGGAGTGAAAGAGTTCTGAGGTAACACTGGGTAACTACTGGGATTTATTTATTTGACTCCGCCTTTTAGGATAGTTGTTTAAACTTATAGAAGCACATTTCGTTATATCGTCTTGTGTTTTTTTACGGTACCATTTACCAGGCTTGCTTGATGATTCATCATAATCATGTCAGCCTAGAGACGTCCACTGCTGGACATAGGCCTCCCCCAAGGTTCTCCACAGAGACCGATCTTGACCTGCGCGCATCTAACCGCTTCCCGCAAACATAGCCAGATCATCGAATGCTTGATGATTAAAAAGTATTAAAAATACTCGTAGCTCATATTAAGAAACATTATTCAAAGTTACCCATCAAAGGCTCATCACTACTTAATATAATGAGTAACGTGCTTCGCACCGCATCTTGCAAATCCAATGATTCCATAGCGTGGTCGTCTTCGTCAATACACCAAAAGATTCTTTTTAAAAATAATTTCTTTTTTAATGCTTTCTTTTATAGTCACAACCCCTAGATATAGTTTATTATTATATTTTATTCGCTTTATTAATATGACTAAATTTTTATCCGCCAAATATGTCATAGTCCATATTACGTGGATAATGTAATGTGCGGTGGCAGTAGGTGTGATAAAGGTACCTATATCAGTACGATATACTTTTATCATATCTATTGTCATCGTGGTGAATAGGAGCGCGTGAAGGTTCTTAAAGTAATCTAGGAACCTTCACGTTTTCTATTAATATTTTATATTTCTGCCTGTAAAAAAATGTTATTGTTAGATATGTACCTAAATCTGCGTTGTAAACTTGTTTAACTTTTAATTATTGTGCATGCTGTGTTTACCTTTAAGTGATTGTTGCACTGTTATAATAATTTAGATACATGTGCTTTAAAATGTATCCAGTGAAAACAATTGTTGGTAAACCAAATAAAATAAAATAAAATAAAACAACCACATCGACGGGTAAAACTGCGGCGCATATTTGTATGTCATAATTTTACATATGGCTCTCGAAAAAGTAAAGAAACTGCTTGAGAAGCAAACAAAATATTTTCTTTGCCAACGAAATACCGCAGTATACGTCATAATTTAAACAATGTTGGACACATATGCCTTTAAAATACAATAAAAAGCAAGTTCCGCACTACAAAATACTTTTAAACACAAAATGCCTGACAGACTTCAAACGCCACGAAACCCCTAAGCCCGTAAAATGGTGGCGCTCTGAAAATTCCCTCAAATGCCTGTTTTATAAAATACCCCCTGTGACCGCACCATTACTTCGGGGTGCCACAACTATTACAATTATGGTATATGAGCTGCGAAATACGGAAGTGTTTTTGAATCTGTTTCTTCAAAATTATGGCGTTGGAGTTTTGTTGGGTATGGAATGTTGGGTATAGTTGAGTAAATACCACTGAAGCACTGATAGTTTGATAAAGTAGTTGTTCTAGTAGTTGTGGTATTGATAGAGAGAATAATAGCACTTCATGCACTAGTATTTTGTAGCTGAAATTTCAGTTAGGTATGCATTTAAAAGTAAAAGACCTGGGCTTTCTTCACAGCTTACTATGTTTATTAGCTTAAGTGAATATGTTTATTAGCTTAAGTGAAATTATTTTATAGTTCTTTGGGAAAAAAAATTGTCTTTTAACTGAAAAGTTGGTCGATTCTGTAATATTGTAAGCTTTGTCGATTCGATTTGATACAAATGTTATTGAGATAAAAATACATGTAAACTCGAAATAACAACAGACAAATGGGAAAAATCGTGATGCACTATTTGTTTCAGAACGAGAACTGCTAATTCTATCATTTGACAGGACGATGTCGGCAGGAATGGCTCAGTTATCAGAGTAATATAGAAACTGAAATAAAAATAATCACCATAATTATATGCATAGGGTTCCCACCAAGAACTTAGGGTCCCAAGCCAACCTCACCTGCAAGTGGTGCACCTGCCGATCAACGGACGAGGCTCTGGCAAACAAAATATCCCGATAAGCGGCAATAGGCTCGCCACCTATTACGTGGGATCAAAACACTGGCGAAAAGTGGGCGTTTAATATGCCTCTGCCTACCCCTTCGGGGAAACAGGCGTGAGTCTATGTATATGTATGTATGTATATGTATATGAATTATATGCAGAACAAAGTACGGAATAAATCTGTTAACCACAAAAAATAATACATAAATACATACATACATACATTATATATATATAATATATATATATATATATATATATATATATAAAACAATACATAAACTACACAACATAAAAATAACAATCTTTTATTTAAATGAACCGTTGCACTAACCAATTCAAACCCGCAGGTGTCTATCGACGCGTCCGATACATGTACTTGTCGCAGCTCGAACCAGTGTGTGGCCACGAGAAGCGCGCCGCCTTGTTTACGCCCATCAACTCGATCACAACGTATTATCTTATATCCTTGAGGGACAATTTCTGCGTCTTGAATGGATTCATTGCAGCCGGATTCAGTAATAGCGTATAAGTCGGAATCAAAGGATATTATATTGTTTCTAAAGATTTATAATTTTGTACGAAGACCCTTTACATTTTGATAAAATATTTCTATATCATTGTTGTTCGTTGAATGTACTTTTGGTATATCTATTGGTATATCTACGAAACCAAATCCACTCATTAAATTCTGCTTTGTCCGGCCAAACTTCTGCTTTATTTAACTCGCTATACATTTGTTCTGGTACTCCTATTATGAATGATGAATAGTCTCGTTCTGTTTTATGCTTTATTTTTTCAATTTTCGTCACTACGTCTTGGCCGCAAATACTTTTAACGTGGTTAGTCATAGCCTCTACCGTGGTTTCAGGATGGAGTCGCCATACATGTAGGTGATTTTTTCGTTCTGCAGCGAATATTGCTCTTATCTCAGTATTTTTCCAATACTGACATCCTTAGATAAAAGGCTGAATTTCTTGTTTCGCACGGTAGTCCAGCCAGCTTGGTTTATTGCCTCGTTTTCTACGTTTTCCAAAGGATCCGTGATATGTACAGTATCAGTAATATTCAACTGAGCGGACGACATAGCGGGTTTCGTGGCCATACGTTTATTTACCTTTTGCGTTTTGGCGGTATGCTGGATACTTGCGATGTTGGTGGGTTGAATATTAGTTGAAGTATTTAGGGTCACAGCTTCAGCAAATGTGGTGGGCGAGCTCGTAGGTGCCTCTTCAGTAACTGTTTTCTGGGATTGGTGGTTCTGAGTCTGAGTCACTTTGCGTTCAATTACTGATATTATTTTTACTAGATTGTCGAGGTCAGTTTTGGTCTGTGAAAATTGATATTGCAATTGCGTAATTGCATTCGCTTGGCTGTCTAAACGGGTAATAATTTCCGAACGAAACTGCCTTAGTTCAATAAGTAACGTAGCATCCTCATCTTTATCCATCATAATAGGAGAGAACTGGGCCTGGCTACCGCGGTGGGTGTTCACATTATTTAGCGGTGTGGTGGCAATATTAAAGTCAGCTGTGTCAGTTCTCACAGGCGCTTTCATGTTTCCACATTTCGGTTTCAGACAAATGCAATCCAGGCATACCCATTTCTTTTTATATTCTAGGGTTTAAGCTTTGAAAGCACCAGACGCAATATTAAGAAATTTTAAGTCATATCTTTTCATGCATTTATCATTAGAACATTCCATGTAGTTGGTATCTATTATAGGTGAACAACAAGCGCTACACTTGTTATTCATAGTTTTCCAAATATTTTGAACCTTATTCCCAAATAATATCGCTGTGTGCGTGCGGAGTCGCGCGGCCGACCCGGCGTCGTTGTGCGGCAAGGATGAATTATAGCAGCCCGTCTCGTTTACGCGAGGTGAGGGAGAGCTTACCTCAACCTACGCGGTACGCGCGATATTGCACTCGCGAATTAAATTGCGAAAACTATAAAACTAAAGTGGTGTGAACTGCACACCACTTTTGTCTTATAGTTCACTATTTTGTTTACACATTATAAGTCAATATTGCTTAAACAATTTCTCCATATTTTGGAAAAAATACGTAGGAAGCGTCTGCACTCGATGGCTCCGCGAGCGAGTAAAAGTTTTTCCGAATTCTCAGTAGCATCTCGGAGTCTGGTGATGTGCCTGGTAACGGCAATAGGCTCGCCCCCTATTACGTGGGACTTAACAATTCATGGCGAAATGTGGGTGTTATATTACACCTCTGCCTACCCCTTCGGGGATACAGGCGTGAGTCTTATATAAAAAAAACAAAGCATTGTCCCGTATAGAAATCACAAAAATAACACTCAGTGGTAGCACAAAAGTTCATAACGCAGTATTCTTAAATTTTGCATAAGTAGCGTATTAACAAAGAAAATCTTGGTTCTTTCAAAAGCAGAACGAGACAAACAAATTTTACTGTAATTTGTCAGTATTTACATTTACATTAGAAATGAAACACAATCCGATGTTTTCCAAGTGAGAACAAAGAACAAATGCATTTTTACATTAGCAACAATTCTAAACACTAAAGTTATCCACATTTTTTTTGTTGTACAGAAATGTATTTTTTTAATATATGTAAATACTCGACGTTGGACTCCTTTACGAAGGTTAAGGAGCCTTTACAAAAAATAATAACATGGCGAAATATTTGTACTTGAATACATCCCTGGCCGCTTTAGATCCTCAATAGAATTTGGTAGGTACTTATCCCCCCGATGGACCCCCCTGTGGGATCTCCACCTTGTCGTGGTTGGGGGTCTTAGAAAACGTGGTTTGGACACCCACGGTGAAGCTAAGTGGGATCCCGGGAGTGGACACTCCACGTAGGCTTGGGTGAAGCCTGCGTAGGATGCGTCCAAAAGTGCGGGTGCGGGGGACAGTTCTGTCTGTGCCTCGTAGTTAGGCGCGGTCGCGGGAGGAGAGGCGTGTCGGTGCTGCGTTACCGCGCGCCCTATCTCCCGCGACCAAATGGGGGCGCACCCTGTGATGTATTGTGGTGGGGCTGCAGAGGAAGAGGAGATGCGGTTTTTGTCAGGTTGCCGTCCTCCTTATCCTTTGCGGCCGCTAGGTTTTAGCGCTTGCGGACGGCGAGCGCTGGGGCTGCTCCCCGTCCGCCAAAAGACAAGGAGGCGGCGTAGTGTCCGCGCCGCCTTCCAAGTATCATAACAAGACGGGGCCCGCTAACACTAACGGCGAGCCAATCCCGCGAATCGCGTGGTCCTGCCACTACACGGAACCCATAGGGACACCGAGGAGGTTTTAGTGGGTATTCCCCGAACGCCTTTATGGGAGAGCCTCCACACACGTCCTCCGTTAGTCCCAAGCTCCCACTCCGTTAGCCCGGTCGATTACACTCTGGCCGGGTTGGCGTCGGGTTGAGATGGCTCATAAGGAGTGTTCCAACCGTAGTCTACAAAAAAACACGATCCTTATCATGGACGTGATCTTGAAATTACGCAATAAAGCTACGTGGCATAGAACAAATTCATTCCAATACGAATACCTCTTAAATCAAAGAAAAAGTATAAGACCAAACATATTTTTAAAATAAGTATTCAACCTTAATTTAAGGCAATAATTTAGTTTCGATAAAAATCAAAGTAAACTGCTGAAAGCATCAGCAGCTTGTTTAAAATAAAACGCTAAAGAACAATGTTTTTAATTATTGTACTTATGCTTCAGCAAACACTGTCTGCAAGTTGCTCCTAAGTGGGATATTTTCCAATGAGATCTCTTGTTTAAAACCAGATTAAAATGGTCTGGAAATATTGCTACGACTTTTAACAAAACCACTTTTGTTCCTAATAATTCTTGTAAATTGAACAGGTGTTTTCAAAAGTTTCCATTTTTGTTCTAGACTAATTGGTCTAACCTGGTTACGACTTTTAAGAATATTGTTTGAACTTCGTCTACGGTATTATTTAAAGGCAACAAAACAATATTCCTTGGTCTGAGAGTTACACCTGGGTTTGTTGATTTACTTTAAAGGACGGAGAGATACTTTTGACTTACAATAGTAAGTTTCCAAGAAACATAAAGTTCATCAAAAGAAGTTTGATGTATTTTTGTCCACTTTGCTGTTTCAACGAGGATATAATTATTGGCACAAGTAGTGTAGTTAATTCGTTTTGTGGCAAAGTAATATTGACAAAAAGTGTCAGACATTTTTAGCTAATCATTGCTTTATTATTCCTTGTCTTTAATATATGATAAGTGAATATTTAAATAGAATGGCCTATTCAAAATATTGATTTTCCATGCTGTTTGGCTACATCAAACTACTGTACAAATTGTAATGTATAAATTTCGGATAAGTATTTCAATCAGAGACTGTCTTATGAACTCGAACAACGAAAATTTATTTAAACACGATTGCAATCGGGATTTTTATCCACTTCAAAACGTCGGACTAAAGTGGAAGGAACTACACACACTTATCAAAGATCGATGACAATACAAACTTGTTTCAAACCAATCGCTAGATAATGTGTTTGTCCACTTTTACACGCTTGATTGCCATATACCACTCAAGACAGATGAAATCATTATTCAGGCGGTAGAGCACTTTAACAAAATCATACAGGAAGCCGCATGGACGGCAACCCCGGTCCAACCTGAAAACTTTAAATCTAAAAGTTTATATCCAAAATATATATTGGAACTGGTAAATTCAAAGCGCAAAGCAAGAAAACTATGGCATGAGACACGATATCCACTACACAAAACCATATTTAATAGTCTAGCAAGCAAATTAAAAAGAGCCCTAAAGGAGAATACTAATACAGATATGGAAAATTACCTTAGAAATCTTGATGCCACCCAAGCCACTGAATACTCACTCTGGAAAGCTACAAAGAAACTTAAAAAACCAATAGCACATCGGTCTCCCATAATGAAACCAGACGGTACTTGGGCAAAGAGTGATGAACAAAAGGCCACTACATTCGCACAGCACCTATCTGAAGTGTTCACACCAAACACTGACCAGGGATCCAGTAAAATCAGTTTAATCAAATCTGAACTTGATCAACCACACCAGCTGGACCGACCGATCAAAAAATTTAGCAAACAGGAAGTCCAAAATGCTATTAAAAAAATCGCTAGAGAATTGGCTAGCATCGGCATTACCTTCCTCACCTATGTCTACAACGCATGTCTCTGGAAAAGTTTTGTCCCGCCGCAATGGAAGGTAACGGAAATAATCATTTTTCCCAAACCTGGAAAAGATCCCGCTGATGTCAAATCTTACCGACCGATTAGTCTTCTCCCAGTTACATCTAAAGTGTTGGAAATACTCCTACTTAAACGCCTTGCACCAGAAATTGCAGCTAACAAACTAATACCAGATCATCAGTTTGGTTTTAGAAAAGCCCATGGTACAATAGAGCAAGTGCATAGGCTGGTAGAAATAATAAATCATACGTTCGAACGCAAACTAATCTGCTTCGCCGCCTTTTTAGATATTTCACAGGCCTTCGATCGTGTCTGGCATGATGGACTTTTGTACAAGGTTCATAAATACTTACCCATAAATTACTATCTTTTTATTAAGTCATATCTTAGTGACAGACACTTTTATGTAAAATATGGCGAAGTAACAACAAAGTTACATGAAATTAGTGCAGGTGTTCCACTAGGCAGTGTAATGGGCCCAATGCTGTATCTAATATATACCTCAGACCTACCAAATAGACAAGACGTAATGACAGGGACATTTGCTGACGATACCGTGGTACTTGCCACTGATACAACTGCTACTGGAGCATCGGCAAAATCACAACGAAGCTTGAACGATATTTCGAACTGGCTGAAAGACTGGCGTATAAAAGCGAATGAAAATAAATCAGTTCATGTGACCTTTTCTCTCAGAAAAGATAAATGTCCAGAAGTTGAACTAAATCAAATAAAGATACCCCAAGCAGATGAAGTTCGATACTTAGGAGTCTACTTGGACAAACGACTAACCTGGAAAAAACACGTAACCACCAAAAGAAAAGCGCTCGACTTACAACTAAGAAAGCTAAATTGGCTCCTTCGAACAAAATCTCAAATTACACTGGAAAATAAACTCCTTCTGTACAAGTGTATACTTAAACCAGTCTGGACATATGCATTACAACTATGGGGAACTGCATCCACATCCAATATTGAGATCCTGCAAAGATTCCAGTCTAAAGTCCTACGCATAATAGCTGGTGCACCATGGTACATGACAAATAATCACCTGCATCGTGATCATCGTGATTAATATAACAACTGTCAAAGAAGAAATAAAGAACTCCTTAATTTCCAATGCCAGAAGAATAGGAAATCATCCTAACAAATTGGCAAGAAGCCTAATGGAGAAACAACCATACCAGACATTTGTGAGACTTAAGAGATGTGCTCCTCATGATCTTCTCTAAACTAAATATAACTAAGTCATAGATGAACATATCATTGGATAATGTACCATGCACGCCATATATAAGCTAAACACATAAAATCCAGCTAAATGTCGACAAGACAGCTCGCAGGACAAAAATGAGATAAAAAAAAAAAACTTTTACACTAAAACAACTAATAGCTGTACCATAGAAACAGTGTGTCAAACCCTCCGTGTGTCCAAATGTAACATTTCCCTCTTCACGTGTGCAGCTGCATCTTAAGGGTTATTTCTCAAACACGTCGCTCGCCGGCACCGTAATAGGTATCATTTATACCGGTGATCACAGCTGTCGTTTACTAATGAAATTCTATATTTTATGACAAAATCGGGTTAAGTTGGCTTGTTTAAGCACTGGAGGGTTTTGCGATTGTTTGGTTAACTTTTTTTGGTGTTGCGGTCAGAAAAAGTTGGTTAAAGGATGATTCTCGTTACGCCGTGCCGAGGCCGGGCCGGGCTAGGCAGTCATGCTACACCGGACTGTTTCCCAGCATTCATTGCACGGTCGTGCCTGTCGGTACTTGTTGAGATAGCGTCACACGAGGTGATAGTTTGTAATTATTACTAATTAAAATGCAATTCTCAAAACCCTAGGACGATGATGACCGTAGTAAATAACACGGTAAGAGATCATTACCGTAGACCATGTTTTGGTAAAATAAACAAAATTGCCGTGCATAATATACAGTTATAACCGTGTAGCTATCTGGTAACATGCCTGACTAATGCCTCATCATCATCGTCCTAGCGTTATCGCGGTTGCATCCAAGACTTTTAATGCCTTGGCGCCTGAGGTCCGCTTACTGGTCTAACCAGATATGACAGAATATCAACTTTTCCACAGAGCGACTGCTGTCTGACCTCCGCAACCCAAAGGCAATTCAATTAATTAGTAGTAGCGTTTCATAGTCACGCAGTACAAAAGTGCCGCGTGTGAGACCCGCGCCGTCGTCGGCCGGCGCTGCTGAAGCTTCATACATTGCAAAGAGAAACGCGAACTCGTTTCACAGTTGTCCGCGCGCCAAACGCGCTGTTTGACCGGCGCTGGCCGACGGCGCGCGCGTCACTCTGAAACCAGCCTAAGGGATAGCGATATGCCATAGTTTAGACCAGTATCAGTTTATTTGAGGGTACTGACTCCCCGTAACGACTGTCAAAGATCTTCATGACAGCCGGGACCGATGGTTTAACATGCTCTCCGTGGCACGGGGCAAGCGATAATTAACAATTTAATACACACTTAACTTCGAAAAGTCATTGGTGTGCGCCATGGATTCGAACCCGATATCCTCTGCATGGCAGTCCGTTGGTATCTCCACTAGGCTATCGCTGCCTCTACCTGACTAATGACTATGGTGTTAAAATAAAGGGAAACAGGCAGAGGGCGCACAGAGTACCTTTACTACAAAGGGGCGTCAAGGCTGAGTCGCGGGCGCAGAGGATATTACTGTGTTCAATGTGCACACAAATAACAGATGAAAAATAACAGCCTGTTTTCTAAAAAAATATATCAAAATATGCGTTAATATGTCTTGCTATACGAACATGTATCGTGCAATACCAAAATATATTGTCCGATATCTGTCGACATATGTACTTTGGTGACGAAGTAAAAATATAAGTTATAGCTGTGTGTGTGGTCACTCGCCGATTACTAAAAGATATATACCATAATATACCGACCTATGATTAATATCTTAATATATAAAATCCTTGCGTTACTGACTGACTGACAGACACGCTACAGCCGAAACTTTTGTGCGCAGGAAGCTGAAATTTGGCATGTATGTTCCTTGGGAACCGTAGAGGTGCACTAAGAAGGGATTTCCCGAAATTCCCACGGGATCGGCCAAAACGGGCAAAACGGGTAAAATGTGCAGGCGTAGCTGCGGGCGTCCACTAGTTAATTTATAATTATAGCTCCGTGTGTTCCGGCCTAAATCATCAACAGCCCTCCGGCCGGGAAACAATACCCACGGCCTAACGTGAATTACTTCATACAAATCAACACAATGAATATCTGACCGTGCCACGGCCGTGCCCCGGATGGGGCCCGGCCCGGACACGGCCCGGTGTAATGTGAATCATCCTTTAAGGAGTGTAAGATGACTTGCTTAAGTGAATGCCGTTGTGAGAAAAATACAAATTGGGAAATTGCATGATCCAGTTCTTGTGTTACTGAATGACTGACAGGAAGCGCACAGCTTCTGATTGCAAAAAGAGGAAATTTGATATGTTTGTTCTTTGAGCACCGTATGCAATAAAACAGGATTTCCTAAAATTCCCTGGATCGGGAAGAAACGGTTTAATAAAAGTAAAATGAACGGGCTCGAGTAATGTATAAAAAAAAATTATAATTCTGTATTGCGTGCCGCTTTCGCTCAACTTTCAGTATCTTTTGCCACTAACGATACCAAAGATGGCGCGAAGAGAGTGACTTGATTTGCTATTCTTAATATAATAGATCGGCACAGTTAAGTAACGATCTCAGATGTCATCACTTGAATGGGTGACCGCTTGTGTAGAATTTAGAACGATTACACTTCTGTGCTTTGGCGTTCTCGTAAAGTTGTCAATCTTGGTTTTTGTCCCGTTACAACAAACCAAAGGACATATCGGAGGCTTTCTGGCGGTCTAAGAACTCCTACACACGCGTTTGCCACATAATCGTTGTCTTGAAGACAATGATTAATAGATTTATTAGATTATTATTCAGAACCTCGCGATTCACAGTAGCATAAACTACCTTCACCACTGCGGCAGTCAAATTACCGCAGTAATGACACGCTCATTACTGAAATCAGATGAGCGCGCATTGTCGAGCAGGTCATGCTCATGTGACCTAAAGAAAATAAGAGTGATATGATGACACCATAACTGATGTAATAATACTGATCAGTGGGAACAAACAATATTCTATTTCACACTGATTTTCAAATAATTACTGCTAAACAGTATTAGTAGACGCTGATAGTGCCCGCAGCAGACCTTCTTTATTTACAAAAAAATAATGCCTATGTATACCTTGCGGCCTTAACTCTTGTAAAATTGTGCCGTGGTCTAGCTCCCAAACTTTACAACGGCTGGACGAGCTTGACAGACCGAGGTAAAGCTTTGGCGAGTATACGCACGCAGTTCAATCTGAGGGTTTTGGCCTTCTATATCACGCTGGCCAGTTGGGTCGCTACATTATGTGTTTTCCGCCACATCGCAAAGATATTATTAGCTTCGTGTATTTTCATTAGTTGTTTTTTACAACAGCTACGGAATGAAATGGGTGGTGACATTATTGTATTGTTAATCCATCACCAAAATTATCATGAGGAATACCTCCTAGACTCTTAACATCTACCAATCTCAATCTTATCATTTTGTACATATTACGTACGTATCGTTCTCATTACGTACGTATTAAATCAGATAACGTCGCCATTGTCGGCTGAGTACGCTATCATGTGACCTTTTGAAATCAGATGTTTGAGATCTCAGATACAATAGTCTATAGTGTCAGTTTGCTCTGTGGCTGTACTTAAAGCAACCGTTTGCTTTGTTGTGATTTAATTCTGTTACGTTTAATTAACAAATCATAATAAAATATGATAAAAAATAACCAAATGCCCCTGCATCTGTAGGTCTGCTTGTTCGCAACAAGCTCAATTACAAAGGAATTTTCATTTGATGTTTACCAATAGACAGAGTGACTGATGAAAAGGTTTTGGTTGTGTCATGTAAAACGCGTTAAGTGTTTTTATTATTTTATTTTGTTTGGAAAACAAACAGTTCCATATAACTGATTGAGAACATATTTTTATAACTAACGTGTTGTGCCTTTGATCCCCAGGCAGGGCAATACTGTGTGTGATGCTGTGTCTATTTATGAAATGTTCGTAAACTCTACTGCGACACAAGTTTAGTTATAATCGTAGTACGGGAGATGTATTATAAAATAAGTTCTGAAGATTTTTATGCAATAAAATAGAGCTTTATTTATAAAGCTTCTTCGTCAATTTTCTAGTTACGGACCAAGCCAGAGCATCGTTGAGACAATGTAAAAGATATATAAATTTAAAGCTTTATAATATGAGATAAATCAAAATACACCAATATCTGTGTACAGACTGTCCCACTTCTGGGCGCAGACCTCTTCTCACGGTCAAAGATTTCAAATAATAAGATAGTTCTATGCATACCAGCGTGTTAGTCACAAACTGGGTAAGAATGCATTAGGAGATAAATATTTTAAAACATGAATACTTTAAATGTGTAGTCTCTTTCAGTCACAGCACATACATAGTTTAATCCTCAATAAACGAACAACATTACTCCTTTATCCGACAAACATTCCCACAAAAAACATCCACACAAGTGACATCACTAATCCATCCATCTCCTTTTTACTAGAACAAACAAGTTTAAGGATTTCGTTTAGATTAATGGAGTGCTCAAATTACACGTCAAGATCGGACCCTTAGGGAGTATAATCGGAATAGGTATCTGTCCCTTGCGTCTCGCAAAACAACGGGAGATAAAAGTCATATAAAAATTTACCAACCAATTTTACGGCTGTGTTTTTATGTGTTACGATGTCATGGATATTTATGTATATTTGTGTTTAAATCATTCTGTTCGCTGAGGTTGTTTCTTCAAGTTACAGCGTAAAAGTGAAGGGATTTGACGCATGGAAGGGGTAGTGGTTCATGCGGCCGGCTTGCTGTATGTATATTTTTCAAATTTTTGTGGAATCGATCCCTATATGGGGACACTTTGTGTGTTTTAAAAATTGTTGTCTGGGCTGTTCTTTGTGCTTCTTGGTTCGCACGTTTGTAAATGCCCAAGTCTTAAGGAAATAGAAACAATTGTAATAAGAACATGGACATCAGGGAGGAACGAATATAGACTAGCGAATAAAGTGTTATCTCTTGTATCAAAATTCGGAACTTCTCGAGTGCGAGACCAACATTCACATGACCGTATTCGCGTGGATATACGTCGAATCCCATGCGGACGAAGCTACATCGCTTGCTTCAAAGAGGTTTGACTTCATTCTCATAATGCATTGTGTTGTCTTTGTGGTGTTTCTGCGACTGCCACAACGTGCCGTGAGCATTTTCATCAACGCCACAATACAACATTTTGAGTAGGAGATGCTTTACAGTGACCATAACGAAACGACATCGATTTTTTTGTCTTTAAACGTGACACGTATACTTTTATTCACCACGTAATTCATCATCATCCCCCTAGCGTTATCCTAGTTAGAACCCGGGATCCCTTTTCTAGTCTAATCAGATTTGACTGAATATTAGCTTTTCCACAGAGCGACTGCTTGTCTGTTTTCCGCAACCCAAAGTAATAGATTGCTATACTTCATGGTTTAGACTAGTGTCAGTTTATTTATAGGCACTGATTCCCTATAACAACTGTCAAATATTTCGGCTGAACGTTGTCTTCGAGGCACGAGTCAAACGATGATTAACAATTCAATACGCACATAAATCCGAAATGTCATTGGTGCGAGCCGTGGATTTGAACCTGATACCCTGTGCATGTATATCCACTAAGCTATGGCTGCATGAATTCGCCAATAAGTTCAGAATAAGAATTTAATTCTGATAGAAATTTACATATAAACACTTCTGCCCAACCTTAATAATAGACACGTGTAACATCTACATATGTACATTTTCCTTCTAAAATTCTTCACACACAATCGCAGCATCAATATAATATATTATAGCCCTCCCAGGAACAGATGTAATTGTTTATTCTTCACGGACATACGAAAGGGCACTTCGCAGCTAATAATGTACCAATTAGTTGGCGTTATAGTCCAATCATAGCTTAGGGAGCCATAACGACCGGCAGCTTACTGCCACGACTTATTTATATTTATGATATGAGCCTATTAAAGAATTATAAGGGGATTGTTTTTCGTTGTATAATTAGGTGTTTTATATCGAGTTGAAATGCGCATTTGATATTTCAATATATACATGAAAATGTGTATTTAGTTTAGAATTAATGCCCTAGAAAAATGTTTATGTTTAAGTCCTTCAACTTTTGAACAGAGCAAAATTATGATGCAGTGTGGTAATTTTTTTCATAAAGATAAGACATTATAAATTATTTAATAAAGTTTATGTGTGGGTCACCCATTTATCGGAGTTTATTAGTATGTAATAGAACCAATGATAAATTTCTTACAGTCACGGATCCGAACTTAGAACTTCAATATTCACGAATACGAATGCGAATGTCCTATCTCAAAAATAAAAACGCGCTGCCTCCGTGGTCCAGTGGATAACGTATGCGTCTGCTGATCGGGAAGTCCCCGGTTCATTTCCCGGGTCGGGCCTTTGCCCGAGATTTTTCCAATTCTCAGTAGCAGCTTCGAATCCGGCAATATTGGGCATATTGCCGTAACGGCTATACGCTCGCCCCTATTACGTGGCACCAATTAAATTCATCGGAATGCGTCAGAATGATGAGCGTCCAGACAAAACCAACGCACATACTAGTCAAAACATATTTAACTCCCTAATCCGTAATAAAGTTAACTTACAAAGCGATTTCGTATCTGTTCGAGTTATTATCTTCAAAATATGGATCGATGTACAATCATGAAAGTTGACGTGAATTTAACGACGCTACCGCTTTGAAAGCTGCTAGATAGATTTAATATTGCTTTATACTCATAGATCTATAACGGAGCGTGTAAAATTTTTAAATTTTGTGATGCTTCGGCGCTATATTGCTCACGAATAATAGAAATATGGCTGCATTCCTGGAAACTGTAGATTTTCGCTCGGTCTTTTAATTCACTTGTGGGTAATGCTGATGCTAGATAACTGTAAGATTTGTATTGATATGGTGAAGATAAGCCCACACCAGGCTTCCCACCCTGAGACCAGATAAGACGGAGGTTCTAGTTGTGAAATTTCAACATTATTGACATGACCATGAACAGGAGTAGAATTTTGAAAATAAACTATATTTTTAATTAATTTTGTTGATAAAGCAATAACATCCTCATTCGAAACCTAGTCATACATATATGTATCTTCATAATGATATGAAAAACAACATTCACGTTGAAAACTCAAAAGAGATTAGCTTGTATAAAATCTTCAAGCTTGTGTCGAATAATTCTAAAATGTAAATTGGTTGTTACCATCCATCACTCCAAAAATGTTACGTAATAAATGCAATTAGATTGCTTGCAGAACCTCATCTGTATACAGGGTGTAAAAAGACCCTTAACGAAAACTGAAATCCCGTATTGTACCAATCATTACGAACATTTTTGTACTTCGGAACCATGCCTTAGAAATTGCTGGTTCTGGAGATATTGAAGCTCAAAGTCACTATACAATTTTTCTAATTAGGTACAAAATAGATGCAATTCCCACATCAATTTGTTCTATAGATGTCCTTTGCACCCATGGATAAAAAGGTATTTCGGGAATTGCACACGTGTGCTTTTATTTTCAGTTTAAAAAATGTGTCTTTTAAAAAAAAAAATCGTTTCCCCGTTATAATTTTTGCTTAGTACTTGGCATGATGTCCTGAACGAGTAGACTTCAGCTTGGTGACGGGTTTTGTGACAACCTTTATATAATTTTTTCCGTCACTGGCTGACTGACAGCCAACGCATAGCCAAAATTATTGGGCACAAGGAGCTAAAATTTGGCACGTGTAGCCAATGTGATACCTATTTTCACAATGAATTCATTATGCAGGCAAGAACTTCACAAACTTGTTTTTTACTAACTAGAATATTAAAAAAATAGATTTGAGTTTGGTTTGGTAAATCAATGACACATTGAGACATATTGCGGCGATAGTCCAGTGGTGTACGTAACGGACAGCCGAGACAATGGTCTCGGGTTCGATCCCCAGGTACCCCAGGCACACACGTCTGACTTTTTGAAGTTATGTGTGTATTAAATATGTTAATTATTGCTCGCTTAATAATGTGCCCGGTAGATGGCAATTGTCCGTGTGGTGACGGATTAAGAATACGGATTGTCACCACCCCATATCATCCCATGGGTGTCGTAAGAGCCGACAGAGGGAGCATATTATGAAGAGAACAGCAGTGTAAGAGAAGGAAAACTTGATACAAAGCCTATACCAACCCGTTTGGCCAGCGTGGTATAGTAGGCCAATTCCTCCTTTCAAAGGAGAGGCCTAGTCCAGCAGTGGACTATTAAAGGCTGATGATGAGATGGCAATAGTCTCGCCCCCTATTACATTGGGACCGAAACAAAGCTGGCGAAAAGGTAGTGTGTAAATACACCTCTGCTTACCCCTTCGGGGATAACAAGCGTGAAGTTATGTTATGTTATTTTACTGAGACATTCGCTGAGAGAACTTTTTAAGATCATTTGATTTAAATTGTTACTTTTATCTTATTTCATGTCAGCCCTAAAGCAAAAAATACCTGAATATGGCTAGATTAATACAAATACTCTACCACATACACAGCATCCAAATTAAGCAGAGCTAAAACTGTGGGTACTAAACAATGGACAAACACATACAATATGTATTTTTTTGTAAAAACAAATATCATACATGACAGCACCCAGACCAAGAGGACTATCATTTTCAGGCTCATAAATGTTGACTCGTGCAAGAATCGAATGAAGAACTAAATAAGAGGGTAAATCATGACCCTCGCACTACGCCACCGGTTAGCCGATTGCGCCTTTTGTAAACTTATCATATTTCAATTTACCAATTAAATCTTTTATGTCATATACGTGTTTTACTTCTACGATTATTTTTTACATAATGAACAACTATCCAGAAAAAAGTAAGTTCTGCTGTCGGAATGTAGTTATTAACCCATGCTATTTATATCCGAAAAGTGAAGACTGTATTTACCCTTTTCAATATCCATAATAAGCTCGGCTTTCAAATGTAATATTTTTGTTGATGCAGACTATATTTTTGTTTACAATACTTAATTTATTATACTTACAACGATTCATTAGACAATTCATTTGAATCTTTCATAGGACTATTTCACACAGCTTATGGCCTACTAGTTCGTCTATGGAGCGTCGGTGACTGTGTTTTACCTTTCCCTGTCCCACTCATACTATTCGACACATATTTATGTTGCTGTTGTCGAAAAGTAAGCGGGTTTCAGAAATAAATGACAGCAAAGCGATTATACTCAAGCCGTTTATTCCAGACCAAAGAGGTCTGGAATAAACGGCTTGAGTATGATCGCTCATTTGTACATTCTTCTTCATATAAGCACCTCCTAATTCACTTCACAGTAGCACTGTTACTCAATAGAAAGATTTGGCCCACTATACAACGCTGGTCAGATGGGTTGGCACTGGTATTAATATCGAGTTCCTCATATCTTGGCAAAGCTACTATTTAATTCGTCTATTTACAACACTCACGGAATGAAACGAGTTAGTGACATTTCGTATTCTTAAGCCGTCCCACGTACCATTCCTATTACTTTCCCAGACGTACTCGAACATAAATAACTCCCATGTGAAAACTAATAAATTCCAATTCGGGCTCAAAAAAGCGAACCCCAATAAGGATAAGCATACGCTATTGTGACTGTACCATTTAAAAGTAAACACATAATCTCAGAGATCTCCCATTCGCCCTACCGTTTTTATAACTTCATTTTACGCTTCGGCTGCGCCTGTAATGACCTCTACCGAAAATTTCCGGAGGTTTTTTCCGTTGGCCTCCTTGATATTCTTATCAAGAAGTCTACTCCAGTTTATCTAATGTAAATAAGGTCGGATTAGTTTAAAATGAAGTCTATTGGGTGGATAAAGTCTTCTTAGTTTAGAGGTTGTTTGGCGATTGAAGATTTTGGTGAAAGGAACTATTTTAATCGATGGTATGATAGGAAGAAGAATGCTTATGCCTTTCCAAACATGCACCCACGGCGGTGTTTTGATAATCTGCTGATTGCTAAATATAGAAGGCTTTTTGGACTCTATAATTATTATAAGTATTCAACTTCATAGTTGAGGTAGAGGCAGTGATAGAAAAGAGAAATGCCAACATACTGCCATGCAGTCGGTATCGAGTTCTAATACATGGCACGCGCTATTGACGCTGACATCATATACATTAGAGTGAAAAGTACGATTTGATGACAAGTATCCCTATTCAGGTTCAAGGTTAGCAAAACCCATGGTTAAAAAGATTTTCTCCAGTCGTTTAGACGTTGATTGCCCAACCAAATTCGTTTGACCCTCCGAGAACCTTGGCGCGCGCTTTTAACCTTGGTGAGAATAAACCGCTTGCCCTTCCCTATATCCTAACCATACGGATGAATGGATCGAACGAGCGGCGAGAACGCACGTGTAGTATTTGACTAGCCTGTTGGTCTGGTGTGATTCGATCCGAACTTATGATAAATTATTCTGTTATGCACATTAAAAGTACCAATAATACACATAAAAATAAATAATTTATAAATAGAAAAGTAACATCTAGATCCCCACGGATTCGAAATACAATACGGTGTTGTAGTTGACACGTCAATGAAATCTTTAGGTATTAAAAGGATTTTTAACATGAAAGATTACCGTACTTAAGTAAAATGGTACTGTAAAGGATGTTTTGACAATACCCGTCTCCTCTACATCAAACTAGCAATAAGAGACATAGAACTAATTTTGCATGAGAGTGAGGACACCTGTTTTACTTACACCGAAAGAAATGATGGCCAAAGTAATAAAGAACAATATGATTTGCTTTTTATTAATTTAGTCTGACGTTCTTATTGAGAAAAAGCTTGTTGCCAGATAAATACCAAAGCACAGTATGCATATGACATCGATACATATTATCAAAAGTAAAACGCTGTAAAGAAAATTCTGCAGCACCTTTTTGTTACTAAGTTTTGAGAAAAATATTGTGAACAAACTTAATATTATGATTTTCTTTGAAATTAATCAAGTGTTTGTCGGTTGCTACGATCATGTAGCAAAGCAATAGTGCTTTCTCATAATTTGACAATACTGTTTCAAAGTATTTTTAACCGTGATTTGGATTGAGACAACAAAAAAGTATTCATCACAAAATTCAATCGTCCATATAACTCGTTTACAGCCTTATAAATTAGTTAGACGTGGGAAAATCGTAAACGCTTTGCGAATACGAGTATTTGCCGTGACGTGCATCGAATTGCTCTTTTGTTCTTTGTAAATTATTCATTCACAACTTTCGATTCAATGTGTTTTTGCTGTCTCTCAAGTTTATAACCTATAACTTTGTTGTAGACAAATAAAGTTTGAGGTTGAATGTACTTTAGCGAAACAATAAAACATGTTGTCGTAATGTATTTTTGCTTTTTTGTCTGAAATAAATTTAAATTATTTAGTTCAAGACAATTTACGTATAATTTCATCTGTATATATCAAATCCTTGCGTTACTGACTGACTGACAGACAACGCACAGCCAAAGTTATACGGCCTAGAAAACGGAAATTTGGCATGTATGTATGTTCCTTGAGGACTATAGAGGTCCACTAAGAAGAGATTGCCCTATATTCCCTCGGAATCAGGCAGAAACAAAAACATAAAAATATGGGCGTAGCTGCGGGCATCCTCAAGTTTAAAAAAATAATTTGAAAATGTTGTCGATCGCGTTTTGCTGAAGTATTGGAAATTCAATACAATACGAGTCGATACACACCACTATAAACAGGTAATACAAATTTAAGGTGTAAATACCTTTTTTCCTCCGATGTTTCGACCGGCTTGCAATGGTCGTGATCACGACTGGATTTGTCAGTCGATTTGATTAACATTCTCTAATTACACTTGTAAGATACTGAACACAACATTTATTACAGACATGTATACCCATTCAACGTGATGAAAAAGCAAATCGGTTATAAGTATGTATCATCGTTATGTGTGAATATTAAAAATTATCTTACGTTTGCCTTATTAGTAACATTTACTTCAAGAAATTTTAGTATTTATTGTATACGAAGTAACTTCAGAAACTTCAGAACTTCAGAAAATATTAGCGAACATAAATAAAAAATATAGCAAATCAAATATCGTTCAAGACCGC